>OZ010613.1:56810587-56813087 GCA_963932145.1 Acanthosepion lycidas | reverse complement strand
ATTGAATAGATAGATAGATAGATAGATAGATAGATAGATAGATAGATAGATAGATAGATAGATAGATATGAAAAGATTGAGATATATCGTTAGATACATAGATAGCGAGACAGATAAACACACAGATATGAACAGCCTGAGATAGATAATTAACTGAATATTAACTGAATAGATAGATATATAGATAGATATGCACAGATCAAGATAGATAGATAGATAGATATATAGATAGATAGATATGACAGATTGTGATCAACGATAGATCCATGTAACAGACTGAAGTCATAGATAGATAGATAGATAGATAGATAGATATGACAGATTGTGATCAACGATAGATCGATGTAACAGACTGAAGTCATAGATAGATAGATAGATAGATAGATAGATAGATAGATAGATAGATAGATAGATAGATTGTGATCAGCAATAGATTAATCGATAGATATTAAAGACTGAAATCATAGATAAATAAATTCAACAGACTGAGCTCTTAGATAGATAGATAGATAGATAGATAGATAGATTTGAAGAGACTGAGATAGATAGATAGATAGATAGATAGATAGATAGATAGATAGATAGATAGATATGAAGAGACTGAGATAGATATATAGATAGATAGATATGAAGAGACTGAGATAGATAGATAGATAGATAGATAGATAGATAGATAGATAGATAGATAGATAGATAGATGTTTTTGTGAGTGTGTCTTAACAGCGATTATATAACTGCTGTTCTAAAAAAGAAGTTAAAAAGTTTTGGACCTCTTGTGAATTTCGTCGATAAACTGGGCAAATTTGATTCTCTAAGGTTTTCATTGAATTAAATGATTCAGTACAATTCAAGCTGTTTCGTAATAAAAACTTTGACTGCCATTGACCAGATGGTGCCAAGCCATCAATTGGTGAAGACGCGCAAATTTACGAGAAAACGGCAACTTCAGTGGCTGCTGGAGATTATCCCGAATCAATTATTCAAACCTAGAATTTCGAATCTTTTTTTTTTTTTTTTGCTTAAATTTTTTTCAATCTGTTCCTCGTTATATGTGTATTCGTCGGTAATAATAAGTTTTTCTATCTCAATTCAACCTATTAGTTTCTATATCTCTGTTTCGCTCTCTATTCATATATATATATATATATATATATATATATATATATATATATATATATATATATATATATATATAGTCATTCAAATCATACTGTTTCGCTGTATCACAGATCTTCAGTGTGGCTAGACGCCCCATTGCTTCAAGCCGGGACCAAAACTCAACTAATTCAGCATCAGTCAGAGATCCCATCCCGTCGTCGCACGGTAGTAAGAAAGGGAACTTTTTGTTTTTTATACAATTTACTCCAGTAGCCAAGAGAGTTAAATTCGTACTTGAAGAGCCATGCTTTAATAGCAGCATCAGCCACTGTTTTTAAAATTACCCTTTTCTCCGAGGGGCAGAGTCTCGTCCGGGGAATCTGATTCCGTTTTTATGTAATCTATAGGGAAATTTTACCCGAGCTTGCGGGCTAGGATATCCCACTTTAAAACGCGGCCTTGTGCCACATCTTGCTGCGTGAGGCAGTGGGTAAATATTTAACCTTTTCTCCAGAGAGTTCTACCGGGTCTCCGAGAGCATATATAGTCATCCACAGACAGTTTCACAGCGCTTCAGTGTGGCTAGACGTCCGATTGTTTCAAGCCGGGATCGAAACTCAACTCATTTGGCAGCAGTTAGAGATCCCATCTTCAAGCAGTCGCCGCACGGTATAGAGAAAGAGAAAATTTTACGTTTTCTATACAAAATACGTCCGTAGCCAATATATATCTTTCGAATACTTTATTCTACCTAAACTCGTAACTTTAATAAATATACACTGAAGAATTAGGATCCGATTCATTTTACTTTTAATTTAAGTACCTCCGTACCCTGTTTAAAATTTAATAAATATAACCTGCTTAATTTACTTTACAGATAGAATAAACTATGATTCTCTGGATATTTTAATAATTAATAATTATTTTATTTAATTCTTTCGACTAATTTAATTTAAATCTTTTTCGGAATTGTATTAAATAAATTTTAAATGTTATTTTTAAAAATGTTCTTAACCAAACTGCATTTTATAATACATTTATAAAAGTTTGTTAAAATGAATATATACAACAGATTCTTAGCCAGTAAATGACACAGACAGTGTTACTTAACTTCCATTGACTTATCAAGTATTTCATTCAACCTCTAAATCAAAATGCAACATTTTAGCGTA
This sequence comes from Acanthosepion lycidas, assembly GCA_963932145.1. NCBI lineage: Eukaryota > Metazoa > Mollusca > Cephalopoda > Sepiida > Sepiidae > Acanthosepion > Acanthosepion lycidas. Next base: position 56,810,817 of record OZ010613.1, on the reverse strand, counting down.
TGTCGTATTAAAGCAGGTCAAACCTTAAAGTCTACTGAGAATAAATCTTCGGGTGTTCTTATTCGTTTCTCCCCTCCGTCACCATTACATGTTCATAAATTTGAATCTTTCTTTCTCTTTCACTTTCCCCCTCTTCCTTAATACGATATTTGCATCTCTTCAATTTAACCTAAAATCATATTTTTCCGTTTATATTTGCTTTGCAGGTCTGAAGGATTGGAAGCTATTTT
>OZ010613.1:56800587-56805587 GCA_963932145.1 Acanthosepion lycidas | reverse complement strand
GAAAGAACTAATTATATATATATATATATATATATATATATATAAGCCGACTCCGCATGAAAAAATCTTACCTGTAGAACAATATTTCCGCCTAGAAAAACACGATTTCAAAACCCATGCCAAATTCACAATAATTGAGAAAAGTTCAGAGCAGATAACATTAGAAAGATTTTAGAGTTCCATGAAAATAAGTGGATACAACGTTTAAATACACTATCCAGCCTGGCTAAACCATAAATTTAACAATATAGATAGTATTAATATATAACCCTACAAATCAAAACCTACCCATATTTCTCACCCACACAAGACAGACATGCTTACGGAGGTGTTGAGGCCTCAAACTTATACACACACCCACAGTAATATACACGCTTACACACATCATACTCCCTCCCTCCCTAAGAACCAAATAACTAACATACACTTAACAGAGACACATCCACTCTCAAGGAACCAATAAAACTGTCAAACTGACAAGGGCAATTCAGAGCAGCATGTATCCATCTAACTCTTATCTCAAATAACAACTAAAAAGAGACTGTTTGAACAACACAAGAAATGTTAAAAAATTCATGTTAAAAAGATAAAAAAAAAAAAACAACATGAAAACTGCAGACAAAAAGTTCATTTTCTCCATCAAGACATTCATTTCTGTAGTTCACTGCTACCAGCAAGCAGAATTTTTTTCTTCTCCTGATGATGGCCATGTTGGTCGAAACTAGACGAGGAAGCAAAATGAAATAATAATAGTAAAAACGAAAGAATATTAATCTACAACCCAGTGTGTCTGAAGATGTTAATTTTTTTAATATTTTTTATTGCTCAATATATATAATATATATATATATATACAGGGTGACCGAAAAAAGGGGGATTTTTGAAGTGCGTATTGCCAGACATGAGCAAGGGGGTAACACTGCGAGACAGTGACCATGATCAAGTAAACCTTTCGCCATTTAGAATTCAAGATGAAATTCACAGTATCCCAGGTGAGATGTTGCAGCAGTCAATGAGGAATCTCAACAGCAGATTTCAAGAATGCATTCGTACAGGAGGACGCCATCTACAGGACGTAATTTTAAAAAAATGAAAATTCCATCATTGTTTCTTAAATGGCATGTTTTAAGGTTCCAATTACCATGAATAAAATATTTTTCTTGCATCACTCTTGGTTTTATTGGATTGTTAAAAAATTCCCGATTTTTTGGGTCACCCTGTATATATATATATATATATATATATATATATATATATATATATATATATATATAATCTGTGGGTGAAAGTAATCCAATACTATAAAATGTTATAATTGATCCACAAAAGATAGTTCAATATATTTATTATAGAGCACATAAATGAACTACATAAAAATAATACTCAATTGTACCGTATATTGATGCCCCCCCCCCGCACCGGCCCGGGATTATCTCCTTGGGGCTTGTCAATGCTAAAACGTTTTAGCAAGATAAAATGAAAGAGTAGAAAAAAAAATTCGTGTAACACGTTTTGTCCTTAATGTTGATGTCACTGACATGCGCACTAACGACATTCGTTTTGGGCATACAACCTCGCCAATTTAATTTTTTTTCTTTTTTTTTGGGGGGGGGTTGTTTGGTTCCTATCGTCTTTTGTTATTAAACATCCCAAATTGTACTAAAAAAGAACCGCCAAAAATGCTGAAAAGATGTAAGAAACCTGATGCAAATCTACTGTCTATGAACGAGCAACTAAACCATTTTCTGAATATTTTTTTTTCTTTGCTTTAGAGTAAAAAAAAATATATTTAAAAATTGTGGTCAGTCTCGTTACGGTGAGAAAATAATACATTTATTTTTTATGTCTCCTTTGTGTTCATATAAGTTTTATATTTTTCTTTTAATTAAACTCCTTGAGGTTTTACCACTATATTCTTTCTGGCAATACTTGTAGGGAATTAGAGTAAAATTCTCCTTCACCTTTTGGCTCTTTTTTTTTGTTTTTTTTTGTATTGATTAAGTCTTATATTTTTTATGTTAAGTTTTGAAAAATTTTATGGTGAATTTTGATAAAATCATTTAGATTGTAGTTGTGATACAGTTAGCATGTAGAAAATTTTGTTTTTGTTTCATTGGTTTTCCAAGGAGTGACTGCTTTTTTAGTCTTTCTTTCGAAATGAATATGCATATATATATATATATATATATATATATATATATATATATATATAAGTGAACGTAGAAGTCAACAATTAGAGGCGACAGTCTGTTTCATGCTACATGCAATCTGTGGCCCGACGATTGCCTCTAGCATGAAACAGACTGTCGCCTCTAAGTGTTGACTTCTACGTTCACTTATATATATATATATATATATATATATATATATATATATATATATATATATATATTCATTTCGAAAGAAAGACTTATAAAATATTTATAGGATACAGGTTCGATTCCTGTCGGTGGACACATATTTTCTATAAAAATTTCTCGGACATTCAGACCGGTAAATGTTGTTAACATTGTTTATTATAAACAGAGCATTTACTTAAATATTTCTATGTATAAAAAAGAATGTATAAGCATAAAAATATCTTAAAATAATTGTCGGACTTTGTCCATTTCGTAGTCATATATACATATACATATATATATATATATATATATATATATATATATATATATATATATATATATATATATATTGATCGATCTGTCTTTATATTTCAATTACTTCACATATTCTATATTACTATATATATATATATATATATATATGTGTGTCCGTATTTATGTGTGTGTGTGTGTGTGTGTGTATCAATCTTCTATAGTTATCTGTCTATCGATTCCATTGTTTTCTTTTAGTATCTCCACTTCTGATATTCAGATTGTTCTATTCATCTGTTTATCGAGAAAAAAACTTATTATATTGACACAATATCTTGCCGGCGCACCTGAGGCACTGGCAAATTTGCCTCAGGGTTTTGGTCGATCGTGTTCGTAAACAATCAAGAGACATGATCTTGTATAAAAGATTTTCAACACACATACGCAGACACGCATAGATAAACATTGTTGATATAGAATTGAACATTGAATGGTTTGAAGTCATCTGCAGTCATCAGACCGTTATATATATATATATGTATTTTTTTTTTTTTGTAAAAAAATATCTAATGAAAAATTACCGACTAGTCGGCAACGTTTTTATGGTGAAGGTGGGTATTTTTATATACCCTCGACTAGCCTAAGGAATGTAGATTAGTGTACTTAATTATCTGTCTATATTTCTGACACATGGTACAGTGGATAAAAGCGTTAGTTAGATCTAGTGACATGACCCAAAGAGTGCGTGTTTAATACCCTGTTAAGGAGAGGGGAATTAACAGGAGATAACTGATAACTGACATCCATCAAACATGGCAGAACTTGGAGATGGAAATTGGCAGGAAATAATTGATAAACGACACCCATTAAACATGGCACGTAGAACTAGAACAGTCTAGCCCAGTGAGTGAAATAAAGGGTTCAGTTCGACATTCCGACTACCTGAAGAAGGCCGGAGCGTACAACGGCCGAAACGTTGTGATAAATATGGCGACAAAGATAAGGACAATAGTCCGAACAATATAAATAATGTAGTTCTACTTAATATGCACTTAAAGAGAAGTGCGTCATGCTCCTATAGCTAAGTAACAAAAGGCTTAGAAACACCATTAATCTGGGAGTGGGTGAAAAAAAAAACCAGAAAAAAATATCAAAAACGTACCTAGAAAATTTTCAGTAGTATAGGGCAGCAATAATGTTTCATAGTACCGGGCTTTATAACATTTAAGTAATGAAAAAAGTAATCAACTCTTAATTGCCCATGCCATAAATTACACAGGGAAAACGGACTCAATTCCATATCTAATGACAAAGCATTAAAAATGCATTTACATCAAGACGACAATTAACTCAGGCCTGGCAACCAAGCAACTGGTGTCCACAACTTGGGGCGGACATTTTGAGATCTAAATTAATAATAAATAACAATTTCAACATTTTACAAAATCGTGTATGAACAAAGTCTAAAATAATTTACAAAACAGTGAAACAATAATTTTTGTTAATTCTTACAGAATTTATTGCGATTTTTTTTACAATTTTGTTTACAAAAAATGAAAAGATCTTACTTTGCTATGATACAATATTACGTATTTAGAGCATAAATAATTTTAACAATAACAATCAATTTAAATTAACACCAACGCAAAATTAATAACCGATGTAATTTGGGGAGTTAACCTATTAAATATTTATAAAGAAGGGACAAATTGAAAATGAAAAAATATCTGGCAAATATTTCTCTTAATTATATATATAATATATATTTATTGTGTAGCCTTAAATAGAACTGTATAAACATTATTTTCTTATAAATAAATTTTTAACATCATTTCAAAAGTTTTAGTGCAAAATTAATTTTCTAAATTCCAGGTGTGATTGATAAATTGTCGTCTAAATTACGCAAAAATGAAAATAACACTGACATCTCATTTTAACATATATATTTACCAAATTACACAAAAATATCGGAAAACACTAAAGACTTTATTTATTCAATAAAATCGATATTAGCTTCAACCATAGCCTCCAGATAACTTCGAAATCTCCTGCATCTCTTCTAAAATTGTTGAATCCTGCCATAATCCTGGCCTTCAGTTCATAACTGGTGTTAAAACGAGTTTTTCAGTCTCTTGGTCAACTCTGCCCAGCACATGATAATCAAGGGGATTGCAGTTTGGGGAGTTAGATCTCCAGATATAAGGGGTGATGTGGTCACATAATATGTCTGACAGCGAAGACTGGTTTCTCCTAATAGTGTGACACGGTGCAGAGTCCTGTTATCAGATATAAGGTATTCTAGCAGCCTCTGTCTTGACTCAGAGCAACGCCACCTCCTCAAGACACTTAACATAGGCCTCCGTGTTTATTCTGAGGCCCTCACCAACAAATTCCGGAATACTTTTC
>OZ010613.1:56768087-56795587 GCA_963932145.1 Acanthosepion lycidas | reverse complement strand
GATTATGGGAGAAGTTCGATAGGCGTGAAACAACAAAAGAAATATAAAATATATTAACAAATGGAAATATGATTTTATTAACAAACATGAATTCGTGGAAAAGATAAAATTTTAAAAAAACCGGCCAAACCTGAAATGATAATATGTCAAGAATAAACATTTAAACATTGTGGGAGGAGAGCATCCTCTAAGAAAGATAAAATAAAAAATCAACGTATGGCCTTGTGCCATACTTGCACGAATTTACAAAACATCAAAATTTTAATACAAGTGAAAAGAAACATGTAATAAAAAGACCTCATGCTAAATTTGCATGTAGGTACAAGCATGAAAAAGAGGTACCTTCAAACCAAAACTTAGCACAATAAAAATAACAAACTTAACTCACAATAAAGTCCTTTTCCACTAATAATGTCTCTTATATGTACTTTTTTTTTCTTTTATTGGCAAATCAAATTTTTTCTTTTTATTGGCAAATCAAAAATTCGAGGTTTTGCATGTAGGTACAAGCATGAAAAAGAGGTACCTTCAAACCAAAACTTAGCACAATAAAAATAACAAACTTAACTCACAATAAAGTCCTTTTCCACTAATAATGTCTCTTATATGTACTTTTTTTTTCTTTTTCCTTTTCTTTTTCCTTTTATAAGCGTCTCCTTTTAAGGTCTTTTCTTACTTCCGTTCTTTCTCTTTTCGTCGTCTAGGGGCTTATATATATATATATGGATTGATAGATAGATAGATAGCTAAACCTAGTGAGCCAGACAAACCTACCCAGGTTTCACCTAAGCAGATCATCAAGGAAGGCTGTCTAAAGAGGTAAAGGGAAACGTTTAGGTGAAACCTAGATAGGTTTGTCTGGCTCACTAGGTTTATCTAGGTCTGCTCTACGGTTGTATGTAGCTCTTTTAGTTAGTTGTTTACTTGTACCGGTTTTTTTACTTTGGGCTTCAAACCTGTAAGCGATATTTTTTACAGACTTTCATGTTTCTAGCTCTTTCTTTTTTTAAAACCTTTTTTTCCCTCGAAATTGATTTGATTATTGGCAAATCAAAAATTCGAGGTTTTGCATGTAGGTACAAGCATGAAAAAGAGGTACCTTCAAACCAAAACTTAGCACAATAAAAATAACAAACTTAACTCACAATAAAGTCCTTTTCCACTAATAATGTCTCTTATATCTACTTTTTTTTTCTTTTTCCTTTTCTTTTTCCTTTTATAAGCGTCTCCTTTTAAGGTCTTTTCTTACTTCCGTTCTTTCTCTTTTCGTCGTCTAGGGGCTTGGCTGACGATCAAGTTGAAAATGCTTTCCCTCTCTCTTTCGTCTTGGTATAGCAGCATTCTCGCTTGTGATGTTCTGTTCTTTCTTTCGTCCTATGTTTAAGTTCTTGATGACAGTTGAAACCGCTTTCGTTCTCCTTCTCCTTCATCTCGGCCTGACATCCTTCGAGATATTTTCTTCCTCTCTTTTTTTTTCCCATAAGTATCTCCTTTTGAGTTTTTTCTTCGCCTTCTTCTTTTCTTTTTCTATAAACTGTCTTCTGTCTCTCTTTCACCTCGATGTAGCGGCATTCCGCTTATGTCGTCAAACGGATCTATCTATTCCATTCGGAGATGAATTCTCCTCGCAATTTCGCGAACACGTCTTCTCAGTCTTTAGACCTGGACACCACTCTTGTATTTTCCGCAAAAACGTCTTTTCAGCCTACAGACATGGACAAATTTCGCGGACACGTCATATCAGCCCGCAGGCCTTCACGAAGACTAACTTTTTCGTTTCAGCATTCGTTTCCGTTTTCTTCTTGTCACGTGGTCAATTTTCAGATACGAACTTTTTCCCATTATGTGTGGAATGAGGTCATCGATACTCTCTCTCATCTTCAGGGTCAGAGAAAGTTTAGTTTAAAGTGTTTCAACTTCTATCTGGAATCTACCCATGCAAATTATGCTGTCAGCACGCTGACAAAAAAAGAAGTAAAGGGTACATTGTGGTCAATCCTTGTCGCCACTAAGTCTACCTATCTCTTTGGGGTTACGATCTTTATTCTTAACGTTTCTGTAAGTACTCGGCACTTTATTTTAGAATGCTTCTAAAATATACGCAATGGCATAGATTTTATAATAAATTTAGATGTGAGCTCGTAACAACATCAATAGAGGGAAGGTTATTCGTGAGTATGAATGATTTTATTAAAAATTAGCAGACATAATGTATGTAATTTATTCAATCAGACACGCCTAAAAGAAAATTTACTGCCTAAACAAACAAAATTTATATATATATATATATATATATATATATATATATATATATATATATATATATATATATATATAGCCAGCAATTTTTCATTGATGCATGTTTCATTAAATAATATAGACTAATTTTTTTCTATTTATTTTAAGTAAGTTCCTTTCATATTGTCTGATAATCTTAATAACATTATCATTGGAAGACGAAAGGAAATCACCATATTGATACATGTTTAAATCCAATCTAAGCTTTCGGCTTACATAAGCCATTGTCAAAGATGACAATTACTTTTCAATATATCAACCAATACACGGACGAAAGAATAATGTTTTTGTTGCATGAAAAATATATATATGTCTGTGTGTGTGTTCATATTTTTCACTCTCGCGTGGTCATGCGTGACGTCACGAGCCGCGACGCGATTTTCGCTTCCGCATCTGGTATACACGAGTTAGAAGTTGCTTTGAAATATGTCATGCAACAAAAACAGACTATCATTATTATTTCGTACGTGTTTCGGCAGATATATTGAAAAGTAATTGTCATCTTATGTAAGCCGGAAGCTTAGATTTGATTTAAACACGTCTCAATGTGATTTCCTTTCGTCTTTGGATGACAATGTTATTAAGCTTATCAGACAATATCAAAGGAACTTAAAATAAATAGCCAAAACTTGTCTATATTATTTAATTAAACATGCATCAATATATATATATATATATATATATATATATATATATATATATATATATATATATATATTGGATAATTGAAAATAACTCTGCTTTTTAAAATACTTATAATTTATAAATTTTACAAGAAATAGACACGAGACGAAGTGTTTAGAATGAGGTTTTATTTAAAATTCAATATGGGCACTAAATCTCGCTACCAGCTTTCCTAGCCATCCAAGAAGCGCATCCATTGATTTCATCAGGAACACTAGTTGTATGGAAAACATAACTTTGTATTCGCCCTTGAAGTCTTGGTTTGGTATAGTAGACTTGCTCCTTTAAGCAACACCAAAAGTCACAGTCTGTTAAGTCAGGGATCCTGGCTAGACACTCATGAATAAAAAAAGAGTTACTTTTCAATTACACTATATATAATTTGAAAAATCTGAAAAAAGAGTACTTTGTACAGAATAAAGTAGCCGTCACCATTAATATCTATCTATATTTCTGAGTCGCCATATTTAACATAATGTTTCGGCGTTTCGAAATCTGTTTATATTTCTGAGATTATGTACATTATTTACATTATTCGGACTATTGTCCTCATCTTTGTCGCCATATTTATTACAACGTTTCGGTCGTTGTACGCTCCGGCAGGTAGTTGGAATGTCGAACTTAGACCTTTACTTCGTTCACAGGGGTAGACTGTTATAGTTCGACGTGCCATGTTTAATGGATGTCAATTATCAGTTATCTCCTGTTAATTCCTCTCTCCAAGTTCTTCACAGCCTTAACCGGGTATTGAACTCGCGCTCACTGGATCCTGTCACTGGATCTAACCAACGCCTTTATCCACTGTGCCATGTGTCCTTGATAGCCAACAGTCTTCGTATCTCTACTACCGGTTTTCTTCCGTAGCCTTTTCCATGTTTGGATACGAGCTCAGGGAGATTGAAAACAAGGCTCTTCCTTTGTCTAGACACAACCTTTCTGTAATCTCGAACAGCATCTACTTGAAGCAGGGCGTTACGGGTTGCCAATTTACCGCCTTTGACTAAAAAAAAAATCCGCATTATAACCAAAAATGTTTGCAGCTTCTGTTTTCTTTATTAATATACACTTTTCTCTCGTTGGAACGACAATAAACTCTCCTTCATATATATATATATATATATATATATATATATATATATATATATATATATATATATATGTATGTATGTAATTGTGTGATGAAAATTATTCAAAATCAATCAGTAAAACCAACCGAAACATAATGTCGGACGATTTTAATAGTATATGACTAAATGAATATTTCCCGCCTAAATACACAGAATGTCACGCACACTCTCACAATATATATATATATATATATATATATATATATATATATATATATATATACTAATTCTTAGTATATTAATTCTTAGGTCAAATTGCTTCTTTATGATACAATACACACACACACACACATATATATATATATATATATATATATATATATAGATTGATAGATAGATAGATAGCTAAACCTAGTGAGCCAGACAAACCTACCCAGGTTTCACCTAAGCAGATCATCAAGGAAGGCTGTCTAAAGAGGTAAAGAGAAACGTTTAGGTGAAACCTAGATAGGTTTGTCTGGCTCACTAGGTTTATCTAGGTCTGCTCTACGGTTGTATGTAGCTCTTTTAGTTAGTTGTTTACATGTACCGGTTTTTTTACTTTGGGCTTCAAACCTGTAAGCGATATTTTTTACAGACTTTCATGTTTCTAGCTCTTTCTTTTTTTAAAACCTTTTTTTCCCTCGAAATTGATTTGATTATTGGCAAATCAAAAATTCGAGGTTTTTTGGAAACGAGTACAGTTACCTATATATATCATAAAAAAGCAACTTACACTAAGATTTAATTACCAATATAGATGCTATTGATGGCGAAATCACTTCGCTAACATGGGTTAATCAGATGTTACCTTCCTATCAATTCCTTAAATAATACAAAAAATAATTTAGAAAGGGTCTTGTTTGCGAAGTGATATCGTAATTAATCACATTAACATCGCTAAGGAATTCTTTGTATAATTATTTCTTTATGATATAATATATAAGCCTCACACTGTAATATATATATATATATATATATATATATATATATATATCAATGTATATTTGGCAGAACCTATATTTTAAACATCTTTCGTTAAATATGATGGACAATGAAAATTTAATTAATTTTTATTTAGTTATTGCAGCATCTTTATGTTTTCTCGTTTAGTAGAAATAAGGGTTTAAAAACTTTTTCGTAACTTTCATTGTCTCAGGGGCTTTCGGCTACTTCTTTAGGCATTTTCAAGTGTGTTTTGTTCTTAGGTTTTTAACATGTTTTGACTGTTTAAGCCATATTTTATTTGTGCGTTTTTGTTTTTTTTAATAAGATCGTTTATTCCGAGTCTTCACATGTTGGGCACGGCTGGACTTCTCGTGAACGTCTTTCTATTTTAAAAATAAAAATAAAAAACATTCATTTTCCACTGTTAAATGAGGTGAGGTTGATACCTAAACAGCACGTGTGTGTGTGTGTGTATTTAGGCAGCAAATTCTCTTTTAGGCATGTCTGATTAAATATTGTACAAAGTTTACGTCTGCTTATTTTCAGCATAATCCGTTCATATTCACGGATATGTTTCTATCAAATGATGCAAGAAAATAACAAATTAAAATTACACATCCTAGAAGCAATCTACATTAAAAAAAAATTAAGCCGAAATGAATAGAATCATCTACGAATACTTTAATGATGTTCTAAAAAGCCTATAAAAAGAACAATGTTCACTTTTCAATGTGCCCTTGACTATACGTAACGGATTATGATAAAAATTAGATAATTTATTTTATCAGGCTTATATATATATATATATATATATATATATATATATATATATATATATATATATATATGCCTTTAACTTAGTTGTTCACAGAGTTCAAGTATATATATATATATATATATATTTATTTTAAGACATTATATGTTCATACATTCTTTTTAAATAATTGCCGGACTTTGTTCATTTCATAAAGTGTGACGTCATTTGTTTACATTTGATACGCCATGAGCAGATATGAATGTAGGTGAGAGATTCATAGAAGATTGAAGTTTAAATACAGTAAATTTGACCTTGTTAACCGAGCGCTCCTTCATGGCCAAATCGGTACAGGCACGTCAAGCTAAATGACTGTTCCGTATAGGATACAGGTTCAAATCCTGTCGGAGGACGAATATTTTCTGTGAAAATTTCTACGACAGTCAGACCGGTAAATGTTGTTTAATACTGTTTATTATAAACAGGGCATTTACTTAAATATTTGTATCTATAAAAAGAATGTATAAACATAAAAATGTTATATATATATATATATATATATATATATATATATATACTTGAACTCTGTAAACACCTAAGTTAAATGCATAACTCGTTTTTCGATGAAAACGTTTAAAAAATACCGGGTTTCCTTAAATGATCCTAGCAATATAATTTCTGAAGCAAATTTAGTGTTTGTTTGCTTTTCTTTTAGTTGGATATTGTTATGTTCCGGTTCCTTGGGCCACGGTGATAGTCCAAAGTAGAACCAATAAAGAAGAACTCGACAGAGGTATGGAATAACACAGATATATTACAAACAGGAATATATGCAGAGAAGTAGAAGTGTTAGTATGAACAATCAGGTTTAGTAGAGAGAACAATGTAGTCTCGACCAGTATCACTATACCAATGTCTTACAGTAATCGTCTGAACGCGACTCTGTTTCGGACTGACTGACTCGACTCATGGCTCGACTTAAAATACTGACGATATTCAGTCACCCACCCACAACAGGGACAGCATGTGGCACAAGGCCGGTTATTTAATGTGGGATATCCGAGACGGTGGGCTCGGCCCAAAATATGCCCATTGAACCCGTATAAACGGACTCAGGGCAGGTTAGCCTCCCCGAACGAGACTCCGCCCCTCGGCGTAGCCTCGTACGGGTTCCTCCCCGCCCGAAGACAGAGAGAACCACCGATCAGCCGGTCAAGACTTGAGCGACTGACGATATTCAGTCACCCCCCCTCACACACATGTGGGCGTTATGTGGCACAGGGCCGGTTTAACGTGGGATCTCCGAGCCCGTGGGCTCGGGCAAAAATATTCCCATTGAACCCGCATAAACGGGTTCAGGGTCGGTTTACCTCCCCGAAAGAGGATCCGGCCTTCGGCGTAGCCTCTTTCGTGATCCTCCTCGCCCGAAGGCAGAGAGTTCAACCGTTCAGCCGGTCAAGACTTGAACAACTGACGATATTCAGTCACCCCTCCACTGGGGCAGCATGTGACACAAGGTCGCTTATTTATTGTGGGTTTTCCGAGCCTGTGGGCTCGGCCCTAAAATATGCTCATTGAACCCGTATAAACTGGTTCAGGGCCGGTTTATCACCCCGTACGAGACTCCACCCCTTGGCTTAGCCTCGTTCGGGTTCCTCCCCGCCCGAAGGCAGGGAGTTCAACCGAACAGTCGGCCAAAAGAGCGAGCGACTGGCAATATTCAGTCTCCCCACCCCACTGGGCCAACATGTGACACAAGGTCGGTTATTTATTGTGGGTTTTCCGAGACGGTGGGCTCGGCCCAAAAATATGCTCATTGAACCCGTATAAACGGGCTCAGGGCCGGTTTACCTCCCAGAACGAGACTCCGCCCCTCGGCGTAGCCTCTTTCGGGTTCCTACCCGTCGGAAGGCAGAGAGTTCAACCGAACAGTCGGTCAGAAAGTGAACGACTGACGATATTCATTCCCCCCACGCACTGGGGTATTATGTGAGACAAGGTCGGTTATTTATTGTGGGTTTTCCGAGCCCGTGGGCTCGGACCCAATATATGCCCATTGAACCAGTATAAACGGGTTCAGGGCCGGTTTACCTCTCCGAACGAGACTCCGCATAACAGATATTTTGAAGGTTCATAATCTTGCATTTGTCTATTGATATTGTTATATTCTCTTCAGATTTAATGAAATTACGATGCCCCTTCTTCAGATAACAGTGACTATAGATTTTTAGATATTTCTTGCTTTTTTCAGAAAATAACTGCGTAGAAGTAATTATTATGTTTAGTGCAATCTGACACAAGACGCGAGGAAAGGCGCCGGAACTTAGCAATCTAAATTAGGTGAGTAACTCATGATCTGTGAGATAATCTTACTAATCATAAGTTCACATTAATCGCCTTAAGCAGACTTAAGTTCAGGGGCGAAAGATGAGGATAACATCTGTGTCGAAATTACTCGATAAACAAGATAACGTCTACGGCTGGAATTACAAAGTTATATAATATATATTTCTTACTCATGGATAACGTTAAATTATTTTAAGTATCTTTTCTATTAAGTCACCCCAAAATATTAATTCACCTCAAAATAAAAAGAACTTATATTTACTAAAATTCAATCCAAACTTTCCCAGAGTAATGCCCTTCCATTCCACTGCGAACGGGTAGACCTTTGCGATCACTCCAAATATAATACATAGATTTTGCCAGAGAGAAAATCCTATATATGGGGATATAACTGGCAGCGTTAGTCCGTCACAAAAGAGACAATGACTTGCGGCAATGTCGAATGAATTTTGCTTTGTTCAATTGATTGACCTTGATATTTGTTTAAATTTTCTTTGACAGTTTCTGGGACAAGAAGAAAAATCCTTTGGACTCCTGATAACAGACAGAAAAAACCCACCAAAAATAAACAAAAACAGATATATTTGAAGAAACAGTAATAGATAGACAGATATGAAGAATATACTGATAGATAGATTTGAAATAACAGTGCCAAATAGATGGATATATAGATGGAGTGACAGATTTCAAGAAATAGTGATAGATTTAAAATAACAGTGACAAATAGTTGGATAGATACATAGACAGACAGATAGATTTGAAGAAATAGTGATAGATAGATAGATAGATAGATAGATAGATAGATAGATAGATAGATAGATAGATTTAAAGAAATAGTGATAGATAGATTTGAAATATCTCTGATAAATGGAGGGATAGACAGATAGATTTGAAGAAAGAGTGATAGATTTAAAATAACAGTGACAAATAGTTAGATACATAGACAGACAGATAGATTTGAAGAAATAGTGATAGATAGATAGATAGATAGATAGATAGATAGATTTGAAGAAATAGTGATAGATAGATAGTTAGATGTGAAGAAATAATTATAGATTTGAAATAACAGTGATAAATAGATGGATAGATAGATAGACAAATAGATTTGAAGAAACATTAATAGATAGATAGATAGATAGATAGATAGATAGATTGATAGATAGATAGATTTGAAGAAATAGTTATTGGTAGATTTGAAATATCTCTGATAAATGGATGGATAGATAGACAGATAGCTTTGAAGAAATAGTGATAGATAGTTAGATTTGAAGAAATAATGATATATTTGAAATAACAGTTATACATAGATAGATAGATAGACAGACAAATAGATTTGAAGAAACATTAATAGATAGATAGATAGATAGATAGATTAACGAATAAAGTCAGATAGATAGAAACAGATAGCAAAGAGAAATTGATAACTATATAAGTACGTAAATAGGAATGTGCAGTAAGAAAAAGGCTACGGTTCATTTTGTAGCTGTAAACAGGTTAGCTAGCAATAGCCCATGGCTCTGTACATAGATTTTGCCAGAGAGAAAATGCTATATATGGGAATGTAACTGGCAGCGTTAGTCAGTCACGAAAGAGACAATGACTTGCGGTAATGTCGAATGAATTTTGCTTTGTTCAATTGATTGACCTTGATGTTTATTAAAATTTTCTGGGACAAGAAAAGGAGGCTGCTCTATTTCTACGTGTGACGTCACCTTTCATGTTCACATCGATAAACAAGCCAAAAACAGAATTTTTTTTTTATTTTTTAAATTGTAAAATATTCTTGAACTGCGAATATCATGCGTAGTTACGAAATGTTTTTAACTCCCTGATTTTTAATAATTTTTCAGTCTGCGAGCTAGAAAGGCAGGGTAAGCAAATTTTAGTTTCAAATGTATAGTTTCAAAAGCGTGCCAATAATTTAATAAAAGATAAACAAGCATAATTTGATATAGAATTTAGAATTCCAAAAGAGTATCAAAAATATAAAAAACAAAACAAACTTTGTTTTTAAATTTATAATTTATTGAGGTGATTTAATATTTGCGATAAGTATATTTATATCATTTGGAGTGAATCAACAGAAAAGATGTTATTTTAGTCCTAAGTTAAACCTTGAAGAGAAAAAAGTCATCAACATGATGACATACGCACTATTTTATGATGCGCAAGTATATTTACTTTCCTTCGAGATCTTATAAATAAATCTGCGAGCCATCATTCAGTGGTTATTTTTCTTCAAATATATTGTCAATACTCTGAAAAATCCAAGTTTTCTTGTAACATTGGATACATTTCAAAAATATGTATTAATATGTATACGAATATATTGAAAGAAGCGTCCTGGGTAAGACGTTAAACTACATCCGCGTCCTGGGTAAGACGTTAAACTACATCCGCGTCCTGGGTAAGACGTTAAACTACACCCAGCAGCAAGGCCTCTGATCAGGTTTTGAGGAGGTAGAACTGCTGGTATTCCCAGGTCCACCCTGACCCGGGGTTGTAGCATTTGTTAGGCTCCCAGCTATGGGCAAATAGTTAACTATTACCAGCAATACTTTTTTGAAAAAAATATTACCAGCAATACAATTTTGGAGGGAATATATTACCAGAAACAGACTTTTGATAAACAAAAATATTATTAGCAATAAAAATTTTAGCATTAAATAAATAAATTCAGCATTAAATAACCCATTGTGGTTGATATGCCGTAAAACAAAATAATAAATATTGAAAGAAGAGAAAAAAGAGCAATGAAATAGTACAGTTTCATCGAATAATTGCAACAAACAAACAAAAAGGTAACTGAAGCTTAAAACACTCTTGCATCACTCTAGTAGTGTGTTAAGTCCGCCATACCTCATTTGGATTACTATGAACTTCAACCGAAAAAGCAAAATGCTTTGCTCGGAAATTCTCTTCCAGTTCTACTCGCGATTCATCAGGAAATCGTGATTTTCTCTTAGAACTGGGTCTGTATTATGATATGCATGTAACTCCATCCATGCTTTCCACTGTTATCGCCAAACTTGATCTCGATAGTATCCCTGATTTTTTCTTAAGAAATGCGTTTTTTAACTAGCTTCTGTTTTCTCCAAGTTCTACAATAAATGTGTTGCAATTTAAAATCAGCAATAGGGTGAGTAAACATTCCTAGTGAAGAGATAAATATAAAATTGAACTGTAGGAGATCTGTTCACATCCACAATAATGAATAGTAGGTTAATAACTCTGAGGATTACTTTGATATTTCAATGGGATCATTAGATTTTTCAGAATCTTCTAATTTGGTGTGTTTCTTTATTTTATAGTTACCTTAGTGCCTATGTTATATAGAGATGGTGGTCTTATAGTAGTAAAAAATAGATGTGTTGCTCCTTAAAATCAGTAACAGGGTTAGTAAAATTTGTACTAAAGAACCTTATGTCTTACTTAAAGGTCATAAGCCAGATTTTCAGACTAAACTTCCTACGACAATCATAACCAGATCCGAAATTGGAAGTATAAGAAAAGTTATTCTGGATCGGGTCAAGAGACAGATCAAAAAAGGCCTTGGATTTATACATTGGATTGGTACTGCAGAATTCATTAATTGGTTTAGAAGTCTTAGTAACAAAAACGGCTTGACTTTTATCCAGTTTGATATTGTGGATTTTTACCCTTCCATCTCCATGTATCTCTTTACCTCTGTTTTGGAATTGGCCAAAGAATATTCAAACATTCCAAGTGAAGAGATAAATATAAAATTGAACATTAGGAGATCTGTTCTCATCCACAAAAAAAAACAAAAAAAAAAAAAAAAAAAACAGTAGGTTAAGAACTCTGATAATTACTTTGATATTTCAATGGGATCATTGAATTCTGCAAAATCTTCTGATTTGGTGTGTTTGTTTGTTTTATATTTACCTTACTGTCTACGTTATATGGAGCTGATGGTCTTGTAATAGTAAAAAATTTCATTAAAATTAAGGTAGATAAAATAAGAAAAAAAATTCATAGAGAGCTAAAAGTTTAAATCTTAAGGTTAAGAGACTAGTACTAATGTTAAACAAGATTTTCTTGATGTTATTTTGTATCTCGTTAATGACATATTTCAACCTTATATGAAAAATAACGCCAACCCAATTTATATTCACCCCAATTCTAATCACCCTCCCTCTGTAATCGAAAATATTCCTTCATCTGTAGAATGTAGGATCAGCAACCAGTCATTGGTTAAATGTGCGTTTGATAAATAAGAACGCTGAAATCAAGTTTAGAAAATATCATAAAAGTGGGCCAAAGAAAAGAAATAGAAATATGCCATATTTTCCACTAAATGCTTGATAAACCATCTTAGGGAAATATTTATTAGAAACACATTAAAACTAAGTTATAGCCGCACCAATATTCATAAAGTTACACAACAATAAAATTCTAAACCAATTTAATAATCTGAATCTTAATACAAGTTCCAATGAGGATATCGTTAAGAATACTGGTCAGTGAAATTGTAGGAATCCTGACCAATGCCCTTTGCCGAACAAATGTTTAATTAAATCTCTTGTTTACCTTTGTTCTATCTCTATATTAGAAAATCCGATGATAGAAAAGTTTTATATTGATAGTACTAAGAATTATTTCAAAACTAGGTGGCATATATATTGTCCTTTACAAATAATATTTATAGAAATAATGCATCGCTTTCTAAATATTTTGGAGTTTGAAAGACGAAAATAAAACTACTAAGGCGAAATGAACATTTTTAAAATGGCAAGGACATGCAGATCCTTATATGAATCTTGTTTTTGTGTTTACATGAAAATTCGCAAATTATCAGGTCTTTTGATAAGAATGCTTTACTAAACCAAAGAACAAGTTAACTGTAAACTGTAAACACAGTTTACATTTTACCTTGCAATTCAGTTAGATTTGGAATTTGACAATGCTTTTTCTTAGATTTTAGCTGAACTATTGCACCATATATGACTTATCTTTCTGTTGTTTTGTATTAATATATTGGTAGAGATTGTAAAATCTTGTACGGATGTATTGGTATTTGGTTGGTATTTTGATATTTTGCATATATGGTTGTTCTTATTAAAACCTTATATAAAGTATCATTAGGCAACAGTTGCATTTTATTTTACCATGAAATTCTATACGTTTAAATTACTTACTGTTTTCTTAAAAAACCTACGTATTTATCAAATATATATATTTTTTTTATGTAGGAAACTCACAACATATAACTTATCTAGCATTTAGTTACGTTACCACTTCACTGTTTCCTTGGAAATGACATTGTTTAATGTATATGTATCCATTGATATCCGTGTGTAAATTTTTGCAAAATTTGCTTGGAGAAAAAAATACCTACCATTACTTTCCCAGACCAAAATAAATTATTAAATAAAAGATCCGAGCTAATCTCAAAATGCAGACAGGAAAACAAATTTTTACTACGTTACTTAAAAATCGAAAACGGAAAAACTGATTAACCCAAACAAATTACCAAATCACACCTGTTAGAATAGACGAAATAGAATAATAATAATAATAATAATAATAATAATAATAATAATAATAATAATAATAATTAAAACAACGAAACCAAACCAAAATATCGGACAGAAAAATAGCTATAACTGTTAAAAAACGATATATATATATATATATATATATATATATATATATATATATATATATATATATATATATACTACGTTACTGAAAAATCGAAAACCGAAAACAGAAAATATACAAATAATAACAAGTAAAATAAATTGACCTAAATTCATCCAAATAAATAAACAAACCAATCTCGATAAAGTTACTGTTAGAAAAAAAAACAAATAGATATAATCAATCCGAATAAATAAAATTAAAAACTGCTCCCGCCAAAATAATTGTTCGAATAAACTACAACAATCAACCCCAAAACCGAACAAATAACTTTAACTAAATTCTCAAACCAAAACAAAAGTATTAAATAAGTGATATAAACAAATGTTTACTACGTTAAAAAAAAACACCGATTAAAAACAAATAAATAAATATATATATAAGATACGAAACAAAAAATAAAAATAAATAAAAACAAGCAAAATAAATTAAACCAAATAAATAAATAAACAAATAAACGACTTCCGGTAAAATAACCGCCAAAATAGATTACCCACAATCCACCACTGACACGTATATATGTATATATATAAATAGCCGAGAAAAATAACAGCACACGTGACCTGACGATTGCACATAGCATGAAACAGACTGTCCCCTCTAAGTGTTAACTTCTATATCCACTTTTATATTTATATATATATATATATATATATATATATATATATTGATATATATATTGATATATATATATATATATTAAAACATTCACATATATCCACAATATTTCTATAAATGGACAATATAAATAAAGACAAAAGGAACGCTTATCTTAGCCAACGCATTTCCTTTTCTGAGTTACTCTATGCAATTGTGAGGATTTATTTTTCGGCAAATATATAAAAGTAAAAATATTGATAGTTTTTAAAACATCGACTAGGAATAGTTTTTCCTCTTGTTTCTATTTATGCATATATATATATATATATATATATATATATATATATATATATATATATATATATATATATATAATCACTAAAAATTGGCATTTTGTTTCAACACTTCTGCTGTCTTATTGAGTGATGTTGTTGAATGTATAATAAAAGGTTTTAAAGCCCTTTCTCATACATTCACTACTATCACTTAATAAGAAAGAATCATTTATTATACATTCATCATTTATTCTACATTAAACACCCTCACTTAATAAGACACCAGAAGTGTTGAAACAAAATGGCTATTTTTGTAGTGATTTTATAACATATTTATGTTATCTGTATTGAGCACTCTTTTAAGAATAGTATTTGTTGGTTATTGGAATTTGTTCCGTATAAACCAATATTATACTTGGATATATATATATATATATATATATATATATATATATATATATATATATATATATATATATATATAGTATAATAAAGTTTTTTGTTTCCCCATATAAATTTCATGTAATTATTCTTTGTCTTATTATAATTACAGTTGTAGCAGATCTATTTCTGTTTTTTTTCGGCATTCATATTAATTTTATGTATTGCTTCAGGGACAACGTGTCTAGGTCTCGCATTTGTACACTATTTGAATTCACCATTACTACCAATTATTTTTTATACGCAACATATATTTCATAATTAACTAAATTAAGTATCGCTAAGATACGTCGAATATATAATATAATTTGCAAAAAATAAGCTTTACATTTTTATTCTTCACGATGAATTCATACGGGGCATTGATTATTTCGGAGCAAATTGTTGGCAAAAATTTTCGGTTAATAAGGCTTTTTGGTTAATATGGCGTTTTGGTTAATATGGCGTCCAGTTGTTTCCATCTCTGTCTTGGAAAGAGGCAATGTTACACGTGTCATTCTGAGTTTCTGTTTTTTTGTAATTTCCAGCTCCAACATCAGAAATTTTGAAATTGCATGCACTACAGCGTGGCATTCGCACCGGAAGTTCTAATACGAACGTTTCATCATTAGTCTATCTATCTATCTATCTATCTATCTATCTATCTCAGTCTACCATAGTATATTCATTATCTATCTATCTATCTATCTATCTATCTATCTATCTATCTTCCAGATAGGTCCATTACATTTCCTTACGTTCAAATACTCTTTGAAAATGTATGAGTCATTTAAATTTGGAGTCCTCTAGCAGACTTCATATGTTTTGTACAGCAGTGGCAGCATACATGGTGGATTAAAGGAAAAAATCTCCATTACAACACATGTCATCATACAGTAAGAATAACACAGGAAATTATTTTTGGAATACCAGGTGCTATAAGCTTGGATGTGCAGATGGTGTAATGAAAAATGGCTCAGAATTGTTAATTGGAGAAACAAGTTGAAATTTCAGTTAGGTTCGTTAAATTCACCCTATACAATGCCCAAGGGCCACTCGAGGTAAAAGCAGTTTATATGGATAGGTGAAGAAGAAAACGGTTAACCGTAGATTTGAACAAATTAAGATTATATTGATATGGGAGACATCCATTTGGGAGTCGGTTCCACACAGCAGCGGTTCCCGAGAAGCTGCTTGAGTGGAAATTACTTCTCATTAATGGAATACAGAGGAAGTGAAGGTGGTTCACTACAAGGTGTGTAGCATGGTGTGTCCTAACCATGAAGGTTAGAACTGGTGGAACTAATGTAGTTTGTATGAGCACTTTCCATGGAAGTAGCAATAGAGCATGTGAGAGGCTTGCCAAATCCTGCCTGTGAGAGAGGTTGGAGGATGGACAATAATTTGTCACCTTCAAGGACAAGGAGAAGCTTTTGGACTCTATCAAAATTGGAAAGTGAGGACTGGGTAGCTGTCGCCCAAATACGAGAACAATCACTAAATCATCTTTTAAAAAAATGTCCTACAATCTAAAAATATTTTCCGGTTCTAAATAACTTGCAAAGGTTTGGTAAGTTGTAGAAATCGAATCAATCTATAACAATGCAAGGTTACATACATCAAGAATAGCATAAGAAAAAATTCGGAACTGCTATATTCACCTATTCATATTCAAGTTCAAATTTCACTTTCAAAATGCCCAGGTGCCACTCGAAGAAAAAGGCAGTTTATACAAATTGGTGTAGAAGATAGGAGGGGAAGATAACGGTTAATCCTAGACATGAACAAGTTAAGATTGTAGTGATCGGGGAAAACATCCTCTTGGGAGGCAATTCCACAGAACAGTGATTCGCGGGAAGGAACTACTAGAGTTGAACTTTCTTCTCATCAATAGAATACAGAGGGAATGTGGTTGGTTTTGCATGTTGGGTCTTAGTTGTGAATGATAGAACTACCGGAACCATGGAATGCAGTTTGTCTGAGCACTTTCCATGGAAGTAGCAATAGAGCAATGAGAGGTTTGCCAAATCCTTCCTGTGAGAAAGGTTGGAGAGTGGACAATAATTTGTCTTTCTACAATGACAATGAGACACATTCGAACCTTACCGAGACTGGAAAGCTCCCGCCCAAATATAACAACAGTACTCCGGTTAAGGCCTTATCTGGTCCTTGTAAAGTTAGATGATAGCACGAAGAGTCAGTGATAAAAAGAACCAGACTATTTTTTCCTCAATCTTTAGCAATAGGTCTTATGTACCGATTCCACTTGAAGTCAAGTGTGAGTTTAAGGACCAAGAGGCTCTCAAGACACGGAGACTACCGGAGGGAATATCTATTCATCGTGAATATAAAAAAAAGAAATTTTTATTAATTAAAAATCATTTTAGCATATCTATCTATCTATCTATCTATCTATCTATCTATCTATCTATCTATCTATCTCTCTCTCTCTCTCTCTCTATATATATATATATATATATATATATATATATATATATATATATATATTCCTATTCCGTCCACACCTTGACATCCTATGTTCACATATAAAGGTGGTGGAGTAAACTAAAATCTTTCATCCTATCTGCCTGAGTCGAAACTTAGGTAGCGTCGTAGCTTGAATTTTGTTGCCCCTATATATATATATATATATATATATATATATACATGTAAAATTGAACATTGAACAAAACATTTAGAGGAAACAGGCTGTTTCATGCTAGACTCAATCGTCAGGCCGCAAACATAGATATAGTAAAATATGAAAAACTAAATATAAAATGAATATAATCCAGTAAAATATGAAAGAACGTAAAGTTCTCAATACACCAAGTAGAGCAGAGTATAAAAAATTCCTAGTGAGCCAAGAAACTACCAGGCTCACAAAGATTTATTTTATATATATATATATATATATATATATATATATATATAGGTTCTGGCTTACTAGGATTTATATCTTACATATATATATATATATATATATATATATATATATATATATATATATATATATATATAATAATCGACTCTCCCGTCGAGATTCGACGTATGAGGATCAAGCAGATCAGTTTCCAGGAAACCGACAGCCCGACACCGGCACATGAGATTTGATTATAGTGGGGAAGGCCTCGTGCAGGACCATCCACACTTTTTGGAGGGACGAATACAGAGACCTGGTGCACCGAATGCCACAAGGTTCCCAACCGACCCTCCGCAGGTTTTGAATTCAGAATTGTCCTTCTCCTAGACTAGTTGCCATCCAAGGCTATAGAACCCAGTCTGTCCTGCTATTTTACCCATAGCTGGAGGGAGAGGAAGAGGATTCATACCTTTCTCAAGGGTATTGGCATGTAAGTGAATGTAATGGATTCGACTGGAATTCGAACTCTGATTCCTCAATCCAAGCCGATATCCATTACTCCACCATTACTCTATATATATAAAATTAAGAATTATGTTAATTTCTTCCTTAATTAAGTAAGAAAAGACTGGGCAGTCGTGAAGAGATTCGTTGATATTGACTGGTAATACTTCACAATATCGAACTGTATTAGAACTAATAAAAACAATCAAATTTCATAGTTTAATAAAAGGCTTAAAAGCTTAACCCAATCATTAAATAGAAAAACCCTTTATGAAGTCGTCAAAAAAATAGATAGTAATTCAGTGCGACGCGTTTATATATGAAACAGCCATTTCGATAAAAAAAATAAATAATAAATAAATAGATAAAATAAAATAAAACAAAATTCTCTACACACTTCACGACATACCAAGGTGGCAAAAGCTATCTTTCAATGTAACTGACCAGAAGATGTGCACACTTGAATGCCATCATCCGTTTTGAAGCGGATACCCCACCCTACCTTGGCTTGACCTCTTTAAGAAGGTAACTGATATACGGATAAAAATTAATTGTTAGACCCCTATCAAAATGACAGCCCCTCCGTTTCCATAGTAATTAATTTTGTGAGTGAACATGCTTATAAAGATGCGTAAATTTCAAGATTGGTTATTCCTAAATTTTCGCTTGAGGATTAAACAGGGCATGCTACATTAATTCAATTTAATTTTAATAATTATATTCATGGTTTCGGCTCTCATTTTTGAAACATGAGGACTCTTATGTAGCGAAGGAATCATATTTTTTTTAAAAAATAATTATAATTTAAGTTCTACTTCTGTATGGAGCATTCTTCTTTTTTGAAATAAAAACAAAAATACTAAAAAACTCTACATACCTGCACACACACACTTACGCACACACACACACACACACACTTACGCACACACACACACACACACAAACACACACACACATATATATATATATATATTAAGAAGGGGAAGCTGTTGGTATAAAACAATGGTTTCTTTTATCAATTATAGGCATTTAGGAATTTACAAGCAATGACAATCTCGTGCATACCAGTCGCAGGAAGATTAAATACTTCTGGTTTTCTCTCTCGTGTAGTCATGCGTGACCGCATGAGCTGCGCTGCGATTTTCGCTACCAGTGTCTCGTCCCGTTTGTCATTCCTTGGTAATTCTTAAATACCTATATATATATATATATATATATATATATATATTAACACAATTAATTATTAAGTGATATTATATATATATATATATATATATATATATATATATATATATATAATATCACTTAATAATTAATGGGGCTAATTGCCAGAAGGATATAAAGGCAAAGAGAGCTCAATGTAAGAAAACAGACCAATGTAATAATGAATACAGTATCCTTAAACATAACCGTATATATTGTTAATGATTCTGTATTCCTTATATATATATATATATATATATATATATATATATATATATATATATGAGAGACGTGGATGGGGTAATATAAGAGAGAGACAGAGAGAGAGAGGGGGAAAGAGAGGGGAGAAATCATTATTTGTGAATCCTGTCTACTAGGCTTAATTCCCTCATTTCTTTCTTTCTCTCTTTCACTCTCTATTTTCTGATCCCCTCCACATGTCTATCTCTCCTTCTCTTTCCCCGCCAAAAAAAAAAAAAAAAAACTGATATTGTATTTCTTTCCCTTTTTCTTCCCCCGTTTTAATATTAAAACCTTTGTCCTTTGTCTCTTTTCCCTCTAGATTTTTTTTTCCTTTTTCGTGTGTCTGAATAAATTGAACTCCATTTATTAATGAAAACTTGGTCTGAAGAGATGGACATGAAGTTCATGAAATAAATTTATTACCACTTGACCTGATAGATATTTAAGGATTATATATATATATATATATATATATATATATATATATATATATATATATATATATATATATATATATGCTTACCTATAAATATGCATGTGGAGATGTATATGTGTGTAAATGTGGCATATATATATATCCATGTTATGATTTTCTTGTGTGTGTATTGGATTATGCGTATGTTGGGTATATGCATATTAATGTTATTCTATGTATGTATGTGTACATATGTGAATATAGGATTTATATATATATATATATATATATATATATATATATATATATATATATATATATATATATATATATATATATATATATATATATACGCCACTTTTATAATAGAAAGGATATTCTGTTACTTGATTGATTCTCATATAACTATATGATTAGGTGATGTGTATATAGTTTTGATCGCTATATTTGGTATATATTTATTGTATATATATATATATATATATATATATATATAGCGAGACTCTTCGCAAGCCGAATTGAGTCACTCTCGGTCACTGGGCGTGTTTCCAAAAATAAATACGCTAAAAATCCACATTAATCCCAACCGTGCGCCGACAGCTTTGTGGTAGAATATCCGCCTGATACCAATTCAGTCGGGTTTCGATCCTAGCTTGAAGCAACCAGATATCTAGCCGCACTGATGAGCTGTGATACACCGAAACAGTCTGTCTGTGGATGACATTATATGTATGTATGTATTGATATTAAACATGAGCGTTATGAATTTATTATTTGTTTGTGCTTTTAGATGCCTGTTATTCCCCCCATATATATATATATATATAGACAGAGATACTTCTTTTTTTATTTGCCATGTCATTTCAGGAAGTAGGCGATCATTGCTCTTCAACCAGCTCTATCCCTTGCAACTCTCAGCAATTTCCTTCCATTTGGCATCTCCTCCAGACCACGTTCCGCCATTCACTTGCTTAAGCCCGCCAGGTATGTAACGCGTTTTCTTCCCTTGTCTCTCTTTCTCTTTATTCGACCCATGACTATCAGATTCTCCACGCCCGCCTTCGTCAGTATGTGTCCCAGAAACTTCAGTTTCCTCTTCCTGAGTTTGAGCATTAGCCTCCTCCTTGTCCGCATCCTCTCCAAGTCCTCATCGTTGCTCACACGTTCATCCTCAGCATCCTTCTGTAAAACACATCTCTGTTACCAAAGTACTCCTCCTGCCTCGCAATACTCTGCCCAGATTTTCGAATGCGTCCTTGGCCATCCCGATACGTCTATTTGGATCTGGGAACTTTTAACCTTAGTAGACATATACCAGATAAATTTCATCCGATTATCTTTATTTGCTTTTAAATATTTAAAACAAAATTTCTTTGTATCCCATTAAACTTTAATAAGTTTATTTAAATTACAAAAGTTTGAAAATATTGCTTATCTTATTGGCTTTATATAATATATTTAATTGTTTCTTTACATAAGTACATTTTACATCGATTTTCGGCGTATGAGGGTCAAGCAAATCAGTTCCTCGGAAACCGACAGCAGCACATAAGATTTTGATTATGGTGGTGAAGGCTTCGTGCAGAACCATCCACACTTTTTAAAGGGCTGAATACAGAGACCTCGTGCAGTACGTGTCACAGGGTCCAAAAACGACATTTTTTAAATTCAGAGTTGTCCTTCTCCTAGACCAGTTGCCATACAAGGCTATATAACATAGTCTGTCCTGTTATTTACCCATAGCTGGAACCAGAAGACGTCCAGTTGATGCATAAGGGTATTAGCACGTAAGTGAATGTAATGGATTCGAACTCGGCTCACCGATTCCTCAATCCAAGCCGCTATCCATTACGTCACCGTGCCTATTTACAGATATTTTATTCTATATATCTTATTATAATTTTTTTTTCCTGGAGAAACTCATGGATATATATATATATATATATATATATATATATATATATATATATATATATATATATATATATATATATATCATAATTAATTCATCGTGTGTAGAATAAACCTCAACAGAATGCAAAAAGCACTGGACGTCCGTTTCGTCCTATATTTGGGACTCATCATCAATGCGCATCCACTACGAAGAATTGAAAACCGGACAGTTGGGTTATCAGGCAACCAACTGTTCCAACGTTAGCAAATCAGACTCGATATAACGCCGCGTGATCACATATTCCGTGGTGGAACTCATCCGAGGTTCTCTTTAACCCACAGGACTGTGCTCCCACCCGAGCCACGACTACTATCCCCAAGCCCCTCCATCCAGAGCAATAGAAGCCGGTTCAAGCAAGGATATACAAGTGTTTTAGAAATTAGGAAGATTTAAGATAATTATAATTAAGTAATTCATCGAGTCTAGAAGAAACATCAACAGAATGTAGAAAGAACTGGACTGCCGTTTCATCCTATATTTGGGACTCATCAGTAGTGCCCATCCACTACCGAGAATTGAACACAACTGAACAGTTACGATAGGAGGCAAACGCCATACCAACTGCTCCAACGGGCCTCGGTGACGAAGATGTAACAAATCAGACTCGATATAGCGCCGCTCGATCATATATTCCGTGGTGGAACTCATTCGAGTTTCACTTTACCTCTATTCTGTGCATCCACGAGCTACGACTACTATCCCCAAGCCGCTCAGTCCAGTGGATGTACACTGCTGATGAGTCCCAAATATAGTGCAGTCCGTCCAGTGCTTTCTGCATTCTGTTGAGGTTTTTTCTAGACTCGATGAATTACTTAATTATGATTATTGAAAATCCTGCTAATTATTTATATCTGTATATCCTTGCTTTAGCCGGCTTCTAATGCTCCGGAGTGAGCGGCTTGGGGATAGTAGTCGTAGCTCGTGGAGGCACAGTCCTATGGGTAAAGAGAAACTCGGATGAGTTCTACCACGGATTGACCGGCGCTATATCGAGTCTAATTCGTTACCTCTTCATCACCGTTGATACAGTTGGTATGGCATTTTCCTCCTATCGTAACTCTTCAAATGTGTTCAATTCTCGATAGTGTGTGCGCACTGATGATGAGTACCAAATATAATATATATAATTGTCGTCTAAATGATGCAGAATTGAAAATGACACTGACATCTCATTTCAACAGATATATTTAAACATATTACACAAAACATTTTGATATACTAAAGAGTAAATTTATTTAATAAAAGCGTCATAGACTTTAACCGCCGCCTCCAGACGACTTTGGAATCTCATGAAACTCTTCTGTGCTTTTTCCGTGTTTCACTTGATGAATATTGCCATAATCCTTGCCTTTAATACATTTTTGGTGTTACAAAGATTTTATTGGTTTCTAACTCAACTGTGCCCCACACGTAATAATCACGGGGTTACAATCTAGGGATTTAGGTGGCCGGATATAAGGGGTGATATAGTCGCCGAAATTGTCCGACAGTCACGACTGGGTTCTCCTGCTTGTGTGACATGGGGCAGATACCTGTTGCTAGATATAGCATCTTCCAGCAGCCACTCTCTTAACCGACGACAGCAAAACCTCCTCAGCGCATTTGATGTAGGCCCACGTATAATCTAAGGACCTCACCCAAAAATTCGTGAGTTCTTTTCCTATCAGAACGATCAGAGATAGTTTCCCGAACTGCCGTACTTGCGTAATCACCATTAGACTCATCCAACTCTTTGTGAAACCTCTGCATTGTCCACAGATTGACACTCAGATGTTTGTATTGGAGTTTCCGATACGAACAAATGCCAAGTCGTTCTTCATGCCGTTTCCAAAATTTCTGGAGGGGTGAATTGCGTCGTGTTGCTGTTTTTTGCTCTCAGACGATGCTCATCTCAGCCTACTATAGTGTACAGTCGAAGCCTTGTGCCACATCTAAGTTATACTTGGAAAATAGCTACTGTACTGTCGACAAAATCAAAAACAAAAAACGCGAATGCGTTAAAATAAAAATCTAAAATGGCGAAAATTTATACATCACACCCTATATGTGTGTGTGTGTGTTGTTTGATATAGCAGACACCGAAAGTCTATTATGTTTGATCATGAGTTGTTCTAAGCTTTGTATAGTTGTTTTAGTTTCGGGAGAAAATAAACATAAAAACTGTTAACCATTTGGATATTTTTTTATTATGCTGTTCCACGATCTAAGTTTTCTTAAATCAAGCGACAGTATAATAAAAATATCCAAATGTTCGACAATTTTTGTCTTTATTTTCTCCCGAAACTAAAGCCACTATACGAAACTTGATCATGATCAAACATAATGGACATTTGTTGGATGTCTTATTTAACAATATATGCTTGAATAATGATCCCCTGCTCAATACAATACAATATAAATATATATATATATATATATATATATATATATATATATATATATATATATATATATATATATATATATTAGGTTGATGCAAAAATAATGTCGGTTTTTGACTTTAAAAAATAATCAAAAACCGACATTATTTTTGCACCAACCTAATACAAATATATATATATATATATGTGTGTGTGTGTGCGCACGTGTGTGTATATATATGTGTATGTGCGTAAGAAAAATATAAAACTGGCAACAACTCACCCGTTGCACCCTGTATATATGCATGTATGTGTATGTACATATATATATATATATACATATAGATAGATATGTGTGTGTGGGGGGTGCAAATATGTAGAAAAATAGGAAAGAACACGTTAGGTAAATAATCCAGAATTCTTTAGTATTTTTGTTTTTATTTTGAAAAAAAAAACCAAAATAACAGTGCTCCATACAGAAGTAGAGTTTGAATTATAATTATTTTTTAAAAGAATATGATTCCTTCGCTACATAAGAAATCTCATGTTTCAAAAATGAGAGCCGAAAACCTCAATATAATTATTAAAATTATTAAAATTATTTTAATTTTATTAATCATATTGAAGTTTTCGGCTCTCGTTTTCGAAACATGAGAACTCTTATGTAGCGAAGAAATCATACTCTTTAAAAAGTAATTATAATATATATATATATATATATATATATATATATATATATGGAGAGAGAGAGAAATAGATAGATAGAATATATATATATATATATATATATATAGATAGATAGATAGATAGATAGATAGATAGATAGATAGATAGATAGATAGATATAATGGTGGCGATTTACTATATGTATTGTATAGATTTTTAACTCTCTTTCTCTCTGTGTCTCCCCATCTGTTCAAATTTAGTGTAAATTTCCTTGGTGATTACTTGATCCCAGAAACGATTACAGATCAGTCATTCCGACTAGAGTTTCCTGACGAACACACACGGACACGAAAAACAGTTCCAGCGCACAGAGTGCAGCAATAAGAAATACCAGATGAGTTTCCTGTCGTTTGGTTTTGTGCTCGTAACAAGAGTCTATGATTAAGATACTTGTTTCATTTGCCTGTTCAGATAATAAAATATGAAATGATTAAATCATAATAAATTAAAAGGATGGCATTGTATTTCTTTTACATCCGGGTATGAACGTACTTTTGAATATATTCCGTATTTCTCAGATGAATAACATTCTCTTTTTATTTTACGGGATTTCATTTGTGCAAACAAAAAAAAAAGAAAGCAATTCTCCACTAACATCTTTCTTTTTTTTTTATTGGGAAGATAGGTTTAATATTTGAAAGAAAAAGTTATAAAAATCACTCATATTTATTGAGAAGAAAAACAATATAGCTTGTAAATTCGCTAACACAAATACTTTGAAATGATGACAGGTTGCCTGGAAAAATATATCCTTTTCGAAACGAAATATATCCATCATCCAAATATATTTTAAACATTTCTTCCCATTATTTTTCAAGCTTACACCCATGAGACTACTTGATATTCTATAATAAATATATGTATATATGTGTGTGTGCGCGCGCGTGTGTGTGTGTGTTTAATCAAAATATATATATATATTATGGAATAAATATATATATATATATATATATATATATATATATATACACACACACACATATAATGTGTGTGTACATATATATATATATATATATATATATATATATATATATATATATATATATATATATATACATTATAATGTATAATCAACATATATATATTATGGAATAACTGTATATATATATATATATATATATATATATATATATATATATATATATATATACATATATATATATATATATATATATATATATATATATATATATATATATATATATATATAATTGTAATAGTAATGTTTTTTATATCATTGAATATCTCTTCTTGTCACTAAACATTGTTTTCCAAAGAGTCACTTTTTGTTCTTCGGTTATAAAAAAACATACACATGCAAAGACATACATATTATTATTAATATTATTATTATTATATAAAGAAATATTAGTAGCAATAATAAATAATTTAAATACGTGAAACTAAATCATAATAATAATAATAATAATAATAACAATAATAATAATAACAATAATAATAATAATAATAACAATAATAATAATAATAATAATAACAATAATAATAATAATAATAATAATAATAATAATAATAATAATAATAATAAATAAAACTGATTTATATAACACTTCCAATATTTTCAACACTCAAAAGTACAGCGCGATGTAAGAAAAAGTGTATGAAAATAATTGTGATAAACAAACAGTGTTTTATAATGTTGAACAATATTTCAACATCGTAATAAATAATTTTAATATTCATAAATCTTCATCCACTACTAAAGGTAGTCAACAAATGGAATTTTACGTGGACAAAGAAGAGCAAATAAACCCTAAACCTCCTGTAGCGGGAAAGAACTGAAAAAAGAAACCAAAAGAAAATACAAAAAACGGTGACAAAATAATGATCTTCATCGTCAAAACTTCGACTATGCCATTTAAGCTGATCTACGAAACCTCCATATGCATGGTTGCACAGTATAGGATTGAAACCTAAACCGAAGGTTTTTATTCTTGCTGCACATGACCAATGCTTGCTAACTAGAAATTACCGAATACACATATAGAATAAAATGTCTTAGCCGACGTTTTGTGATAAATATCAACTGTTGACCATCTTGTATCAGGTTGCACTGAATATAAAACTCCGCATGACTGAGTGTACCAATATATGTCCTGGAAATCCTGCAACTATTACA
>OZ010613.1:56650587-56763087 GCA_963932145.1 Acanthosepion lycidas | reverse complement strand
TTTTTATGATGTTTAAAAAGGCAGTTAAAGCTGTTGAGGTGAAAAATAAAGTAATTAAAATGTCTTTGTCACGCTATCGTTTATTGGGTGTTGCGAGCTAATAAATCATTTTGATTTGCTTGAAAAACTCAATTAAATTTAATTTCACTAGCGTGTGCTGCCTTAGTCATGCAAGCCCTCGTAAAACTAAAATAATCTCTTTGAAAAGTTTCAACTGCGTATAATCTGAAATATATATATATATATATATATATGATTATTTCAGCCAAAGCAAGACGGTAATATCAAAGTACGCAGGGGATTGATTGGAATGGGAGTGAAAGTGAAGACAGAGAATAGTGAATATTGAGAACATGACGAAATTTGAACGGGATTCAAACCAGAGGATAGAAAATGAGGCTGCATGTAAATCTTTAAGATTGTAGTTATCAGGGAAGCAAGTAAACGGAAGGGAGTTTCACAGTCGGGAAGTGCAAGAAAAGTAACTGTTGGGGTAGAAGTGGCGGTTGCATTTAGTTATTTCAACAGTAAAAGTATGAGATCTAAATGCCACTATAGAAGCACACTTTAATTCATTTAGTCGAGGCACAGAAGAAAAAAGATAACACACACACACACGCATATATATATATATATATATATATATATATATATATATATATATTAAAAAGAAGAGAGAAACCGCAAACATTTTTGGTTGTAATGTGGATATTTTTTTTTAAAAAAAGCGTGGAGATTTCCACATATTATTAAAAATAATTATTTTTTTCTGATGTTTTTCGATGTCAAATATTCTCGATATGAGACATTTTCTTTCTGTGTGTTAGTGACCCAAATGTCTTTCTTGAACTGGCAGTGAAATGTTGTGCGTGAAGGGTTATAAAAAAATTAAGATTCGTCCTAGAAATGGTGAAGGAGTTATCAGCATTCTTTTCTTTCAATCTATTTCCATTTTCTTGTGTTTTTGTCAGCATGCGTGTATATATGTATATTCCCTCTCCATCCATACACACTGTCTTATTAAGAGGACTTAGTAAACATATTTGTACATAGACAAACATTTTTCCCTCGATGGAACTGCTATAACCTCTTCCCCATATATATATATATATATATATATATATATATATATATATATATTTATATATATATATGATGAATAAAAGTTTAACGGTCAGAGTTGACTCAGACCAGGAAACACTAGCATTAAAAAGTGCTCAATACACGTGTGAGAAAAATGTAGCAAAATATAGTTAACAGTAGTAATTACTGCAACTGTAGATATAAAAACAGATGTCTATTAGATGAAGCTTGTAAAACGGAAGGAATACTCTATAAAGCAAAAGTTATACATATTGATGGCCAAAAGAAGTACATATGATATATTGAAGCTACTTTCAATCGTAGATGGTACAATCATATGTCGTCATTCATGTTAGTAAGTCTTAGCCGCTCTACCAAACTAGATAACCCTGTTTGAATTTAAAAGAAAAATTAGCAAGTATCCGATTGTAAGCTGGAAATTTTTTTTAAAAAACAAAGCGAAGCATTATAAACAACCACAATAATATTTGCAACCTCTGTGAAAAAGGAAAAAATAGCAATAATGACATTTCCTGAACCAAAGAACTTTTGAACCAGAAATCCGAAATCATGAGCCCTTGCATAAAAAAATCCTTTTAAGTTCATATGAGGCTGGATAAAAAAAAAAGGATATTCATTTCAATTAACCTCTCAGCAATACATAATTTTGGGAATTCTTGCTGAAATAATCTCAAATTTTCACAGAATGTATAGAAACAGATCAAGATTTTATATTTAATGGAAGAGGACAGTACGCGCTTATCTCAATAATAATCGGCCAGAGACATGAATCGGTTGTGATGGAGATGAAGACAGTTTTCACGTGAAATGAGCGCTGCGTTCAAAGGACCTCTCCGCGAATGATTTGCTTTTATGTGTATATGTGAAGGGACTGGTCTATATCCCCTGTCTTCCTGTTAGCATTGATGAACTCATGCAGAGAACCACTTGTGCACTGGATAAAGATACTGCAGACAGGCTACAGCGTGTTTGGCAAGAGGTTAACTACGGCCATGAAGTGTGCAGATATTGAACACTTGCATTTCTATCGTGAATATTCTAGAATTTGTGTTCATAAAATTAACTCTATAGTAATTTCTAAGAAAGATTTCTGACGTTTAAATCATTAGAAGCAAGTTTTCCCTTATACTAAAAATTTATAGATTGACTTTTTAAAAATATCTGTATCACTCCATACAAGGCAGTAAAGCCACTAAGACACAAGGACTTACAACGTGTAAAAGAATTAGAAACAAAAACATTAATAATGAGCTGAAAAAGAAAAGAGTAATCAAGAGGAAAGTAGATAGCGATTGACATTGAATTTAAAAATTTGCCATAATTTCGCAGGACAACAATTTGAGAAATTCTTGTTGAAATAACCTCAATTTTTTACAAAATGCATAGAAAAAGATCGAGATTTTATACTTAATAGAAGAGTACAGTAAGTACTTATCTCAATGAGAATCTGCCAGAGAGATGGATCGAGTGTGGTGGAGATGAAGAGTTTTCTAGTGAAATGACCGCCGCGTTCAAAGGACCTGTCCACGTGTTATTTTCTTTTATGTGCATATGTGAAGGGACTGGTCTATGTCCCCCGTCTTCCTGCTAGCATTGATGAACTCATGCAGAGAATCACTTGTGCACTGGATAATGTTACCGGAGACGTGCAACAGCGTGTTTGGCAAGAGCTTAAATACCGACTTGACTGGTACCGTGTCACAGGCGGTGCACATATCGAACACCTATGAAATCGGACCCATAATAAACTTACGATTTTCAACACGTAATCTCTTCAATTTCATTGAGCTAGACTTAGTAGTTTTCAAGTTAATTGTTTTTAAAATGATATCATATCTTTTGGGACACCCTGTAGAACTCCAAACAAACAAACAAATGATGTTAAATGAAGATTGCACTCTCCAGAGCCAAAGGCCATCCACTTCTACTAAGTTCTAAATAGCCTTAACAATTCAAAATTGGCCAAGCACGCCAGAAGACATGGTCACTCAGGGTGAGACTCCTCCTCCATCTTGGTTGGAGTGATTTTTTTTTCAGACGCTAACCAATATACAAACTTTATAACCATCGGGTACTCTAGATACTACTAACAATTATTTTTTGGTTTATTTTTTTAATCTTAATTCATTTGCTT
This sequence comes from Acanthosepion lycidas, assembly GCA_963932145.1. Classification (NCBI taxonomy): domain Eukaryota; kingdom Metazoa; phylum Mollusca; class Cephalopoda; order Sepiida; family Sepiidae; genus Acanthosepion; species Acanthosepion lycidas. The sequence continues at coordinate 56,759,849 of OZ010613.1, read as the reverse complement.
TTCATCGCATCAGCCCAGAAAGTTATATACAAGTCGTAGTAAAAATATTGTGAATTATTAAAGTATTGTCTGTCAAAATAGATTTTGACTAGTATTCCTTTAATCATAATTTTAGTTCATTTTATGGGATTATAATACTACAACTGCAAGCATAAATAATATGGTGTTGAATTATTAGAGGAACACTTTTCTAGCCCTACGGAGATTTTTCACTTGTAATTCTACAAATTCAATTTTAATTAATTTAAGGCAAATTGTTTGTCCGTAAATAGTATTTTAGATTATTATAAAAGGAAGTATAACAAACTCTACGCTTTTTTTCCTCGAGAGAAATTAAATTTTCTTTTTCGGCAAAGATGAAACCACGGAGACATTTTATTTAATTATTTCCCCACAAGCAAGGTGATAAAATTCCTTATCGTGTATATTTATTTATTTTTATTTTAATCGGTGTTTTATTAACCTAGTAAAAATTGTTTATATCGCTTATTTAATAGTTTTGTTTTGGAAGATAATTAAAGCTATTTATTCCATTTTGCAAAAGATTGCTGTAGTTTATTCTATTATTTTAACGGGAGTAATATTTAATTTGTTTATTATTTCATTTATTTATTTGGATTGATTATCTCAACTTGTTTTTTTCTAACGGTTAATTTATTGGGAGCGGTTTGTTAGTTTATTTATTTAATTGGATTAATTATATTAATTTTATTTACTTGTTTATTATTATTTATTTATTATACTGTATATAACAACACTCGTGGCCTGACGATTGAGTCTAGCTTGAAACAGCCTCTCGCCTCTAATATAATATAATATAAACGTTTTATATACATAAATAAATATACACATACTTAGATAAAACACATAAACATATGATATAAATAATATCAACATATAATATAAATAAATATAAATAAAGATAAACATAAATGAATAAAACACATAAATAAACATAAAAATAAAAATAAACACATAATATAAATGCATGCTGGGTATTCTTTCCTAACCAAAAAGGACTGAGTTCCGGTCTTGTCTCGATCGATCGCCTGTATCCATTTTGTGTGTTGGCACCAATTCTTAGTTTGTGAACTTTTTTGCCTTATTACTGTTGCTTTGTCTTACATATATGAGTTTTTTCTTTCCAGTGGAAACTTTGTCGATTCTGTTTTTTTAGGGGAGGAATTTCTTTCAGTTACATTTAACCAATTACTCTACACAGCCAACGAAAATTCATGAAGCTTGAAATGATTATGACCTCCACGGCGAGGTCATAATGATTTCTAGGAGAGAAACGTATTCTCTTTTAAATCTGGTTATTTTACTTTTATTTATTCAAGACATTGTAGATCTATATGGCCACGCTGATCTGCGCAAATATATATATTGCTATATATCCATTCTTCAGACACTTTTTTTCACTTTTAAAGTATGAACAATCTTGTAAAAGAAGAGATGTTCATATTCTAATGGTAACGGGTATTTTTATTTCATTTTATTTTTTAGCAAACGCTGATTGGCTGTTTAGAAGAAGGCGACAACAATGTATCCGCTTGGATATAGCGATGCGATTGGCTGGAGGCAAATTCGTCAGAGCGACTGCAAAGATTAAGATTGGAAGACAAATAAAAAAAAAGTCATTTATTTGGGCAGCCATCCCAGAAACTGACAATTAAGATCATTCAGCGACAGAAATTTGAGGGTTAGGGTCGATGATGTATTACTCAGGCTTTCAGCCAAGGATCTGGTATTGTGACACAAGAAAAAAAGAAAAGATGCAGGATGCAGAATCCAAACCTTGGGGGCAATTGTTAACAATGTGTCTGTTCTTGCACATGAGATAGAATACACACATACATACACAAACACACACACAAATACACACACACACACATTTTAAAAAGAAGAGAGAAACCGTAAATATTTCTGGCTATAATGTGGATTATATTAAAATATATATTATACTTTCTATTCCATATTTTTACTACATGTGTTATGCTGTGACGAACGAATTTTTTTTTCTTCCACCGAATGAATTCGAATCTTCGTCGCTAGTTGTTATGGTCCGGTTTCTTGTACCCAATGTAGAACCAATAATGAAGAACTCGAACACAGGTATGGAATAACACAGATATATTACAAACAGGAATATATACAGAGAAGTAGAAGTGTTAGTATAAACAATCAGATTTAGTAGAGAGAACAATGTAGTCTCGACCAGTATCACTATTCCAATGTCTTGCGGTAAATGTCTGAACGCGACTCTGTTTCGGACTGCCTCTGACTCGACTCTTGACTCGACTTGAACTACTGACTATATTTAGACAACCCCTACGTGGGCATCATGTGGCACAAGGCCGGTTTAACGTGGGGTCTCCGAGCTCGGCCCGAAAATATGTCCATCAACCTGTATACCTCGTTTTTACCTCCCCAAAAGAGAATCCGCCCTTCGGCGTAGCCTCCTTCGGGTTCCTCCCCCGCCCGAAAGGAGAGAATTCAACCGAACGGCCGGTGTAGACTTGAACAACTGACAATATTCAGTCGCCCCCCCCCACTAGGGCGTCATGTGGCACAAGGCCGTTTTTAACGTCGGATTTCCGAGCCCGTGAGCTCGGCCCCAAAATATGCCCATTGAACACGTATAAACGGTTTCAGGGCCGGTTTACCTCCCCGAAGGAGACTCCGCCATTCGGCGTAGCCTCCTTCGGGTTCCTCCCGGCCCGAAGGCAGAGAGTTCAACTGATCTGTCGTTCAAGAGTTGAGCGACTGACTCCTTGCCTATTCTGGAGGCGCAGTATTTATTAATTATGGAAAAAGTCGATTATTATTATTATTGGTAAGATCCCATAACAACATGTGTTTCCGGTCTTTCAACTTTTATCGGGCAAAGAGTAGATATTTGCATATATTATTAAAAGGAATTAATTATCTTTCTGTTTTTCCATGTTAATCATTTTTTTTTATCTAGTTGTAAACTAACTGATTATTATTGGACTTGTGGCAAAAGTGTGTTTTTTTTTTTTTGTTTGAGGAGGAATAAAACTATTAGGATTGGTGGCAGGAAGAGCTAAGGAATAGTGCCTTCTATTTTACTTTTTTATGATTCCTGTCTTCTTAGACATATTTCCATTTCATTGCATTGTGTGTGCGTGCATGTGTATGTATATTGCTTCTCCATGCATGCATATTGTCTTATTATAAAGAATCATTATTTATATAATGGACTCTCCCGTCGGTTTCGACGTATGAGAATCTGACAGCTTAACCGATTGGTCTAAGATTTCCATCTGCAGAGTGGTTATACGGACATTTAACCAAGATATTCACCATTAAAGATGATATTCTGCTATGCTGACAAAGAAGTTTGCTATGCGATGATAACGTGAGCCGAAAGCTTAGATCGCATAATGACATATATCAAATTGACCCAATACAATATATATATATATATATATATATATATATATATATATATATATATATATATATATATATTCAAACATATATTGTTCAATATAACAAACAATGAATTTGTAATATGTTTGATTATGAGCCGTTCTAAGCTTTGTATAATTGCTTTAATTTCGTAAGACAATAAAGACAATAACTTCCCAAGATTTGGATATATTTTTGATATGATGTTCCTCTATCTAAACTTTTGTCTCACATGAGCCATCTTCATAGTTGTTTTAGTGGCATCATCTTCCTTTTGGCATTTCGACAAAAGTATTGATCATCAAACATGTTGACCTGTTATATTATAGCCATTATATTGCTCATATATCAGTTGATAACCAAACAATACTCACACATACACTGAATTTTCAGATATTGGAGATCATGTACAATAAAACAAAGCAAACTACACTCAAGAAAATTACATTTCAAACTAGTCACAAGAAGATTATATTCTGTTATGTTTAATGGCCGCGTAATAACAGACGTAATGCGGTTGTATGATGGCATACCACATGAGAGACTGAAATATTAACAACAGAACCATATTATGAAAGGGACAAAGTCCGACAATTATTTTGAGACATTTTTTTTTATGTTTATACGTTCTTTTTATAGAAACAAAAATTTAAGTAAATGCTCTGTTTATAATAAACTTTATTAACGACATTTACGGCCTGAATGTCCGAGAAATTTTCATAAAAAAATATGCGTCCTCCGACAGGAATCGAACCTGTACTCTATACGGAACCGTCAAATAGCCTGACGTGCTTTACCGATTTAGCCACAGAGGAACGTTCCGCTTAGCAAGGTGGATTTTACTGTTTTGGACGGACTTTGTTCATTTCATAATGCCTGACGTCATTTGTTTTACATTTGGATACGCATTGGGCAGATATGAATGTACGAGAGAGAATGATGGAGAATTGTAGTTTTGAAAACAGTAAAATCGACCTTGCTAACCGGAAGGCTCCCGTGAAGCGAAATCAGTAAATCATGTCAGGCTATATGACGCTTCCGTATAGGATACAGGTTCGATTTATGTCGGAGGACGCATATTTTCTATGAAAATTTCTCGGACATTCAGGGCGGTAAATGTCGTTAATAATATTAATAATATATATATATATATATATATATATATATATATATATATATATATATATATATATATATAGCTCACTCACTAGTGTAGACTGTTCTAGTTCTACGTGCCATGCCTAATGGACGTCACTTATCTCCTGTTAATTCCTCTCTCAAAATTCTCCACCAGGCATTGAACTCACACTCTTTGAGTCCTGTCACTGGATCTAACTAACGCATTTATCCACTGTGCCATTTCTCCTTGAGGACATCTGTGTATGAATTCCTGAGCATTATAAACCTTATGTCTTCAGCAACAGATTTTTACCAGTGCTCCTATTGTAATTTTTGCTGTTATCATTGCATGTTTTTAACCAGAACTCATATTGAAATTTTTGTAGTTATTACCGCTTTTCTCTGGCACTCCTTATTACTAGTTCCCATATTGTATTCATTTCTATGCTTTGTCGGCTCAGGAGATTTTTGGGGCTAGCATATGCGCTGATTCCTTAAGTTTACGAATTTGTTAATGATGTTATTTGTCTATGATCTTAACCTGATCCCACAGATGGCGGTGATCTCCATTTTCTTTCTATATATGGTCAGCCACACCTGATTTTTCCATTTCCCTTCGTATTACAGCATTATGGTGTTCTTGAAGCCTTAACTAAAGAGGGCGGCCTGTCTGATACATAGCACAATGGATAAAGGCGTTAGTTAGATGTGAGTTCAATACCTGGTTAAGGCGCTGGAGAAATTTTTGAGGGAAATTAACAGGAGATAACTGACATCCATTAGACATGGTACGTGGAACAAGAACTGTCTAACCCAGTGAGCTAAATAAAGGGTTCAGTTCAACATTCCAGCCACCCGAAGTAGGCCGGAGCGTACAACGCCCAAAACGCTGTGATAAGCATGGCGACAAAGATGAGGACAATAGTTCGAATAATGTAAAGTGTACATAATACCTCATCTCATATATATATATATATATATATATATATATATATATATATATATGCATACGGACACACATTCACACACACACGCAAACGAACACACAGAGATACACACACACACACACACATATATATATATATATATATATACATATATATATATGTATATGCATACGGACACACACCCACACACTTTCACACACGCAAACGCATACACACGCACACACACACACACACACACACTCACACACTCACACACACACACACACACACACATATATATATATATATATATATATATATATGCAGCAAATTCTATTTTGGGCAGGTTTTATTAAATTACAACCATTATGGCTGCTTATTTTTATCACAATCCTTTCATATGCACGAATATTTTTCCGTATATTAGAATTAATTTAGTCAAGACATGTACTGTAACAGTAACAATCACGTTTTTTATTTACCAAGTACTTTTCTTCTCTTTCTGAGATCATCATCACGAGTGCAACTGATCAGAAAAAGAAAAAATAACTTTGTGTCACTCTCCGTTACTGGTTTCTTTTCTTTTGCGTTTAATGCACGATCTACCATGACATTCTAACATAAAAGAAAAAAATATCTGTAATGGATAACTCACATTCTAATGAACCCCAAAGCATAACAATACGCCATAGCATTTAAACGTAAAAGAAAAAAAAATATCAGTAATGGATAGCTATACATTTTTTTTACCTTGCCAGATGTACTCCTGATGATGATCTCAGAATGAAATGGAAGGACTTGGGAAATAAATGTAATTCTCACTATTACAGTACATTTCTTGCGTTTTTTAATTGTAATATATGGAAATATATTCGTGAATATTAAATGATTATGATCAAAATAAGCAGACATAATGTCTGTAATTTATTTATACCACTTCTTTCCCATCATGGAAACGACACCTATACTCGAAGCATGCTGTTAACAACTTGATCAATGGAGAGAATATAGATTATGCAGGCCTTTACTTATTTAATGAACGCACATATCTCGTAAGGACTTCTAAGAATCTAAAATGAAGCTAGAAGTTATAGGTTCATGCAAGTCCCAACGAGATTTGTACTTACTTTAAATAGGTAAATTGAACTTTGTCTAATGAAGATGGTCACCCGGGGCCACACTGCGAATTTAGGAGTGGTTTTCCTAATGGGAAAAGCGGTTCAGTTTGGCTTACTGTTAGGCAGCACAATTCTTCTTAAGAGGGATTTCTCGATCTAGCTAGGTTGATATTAATTTCACTCTTTGCGAAAATAAATATACACAAACAGATACATCTGCCCATTAAAAACGATGTTTATGGTAATAAGAAATACCAATTTATAAATTACTGTCGTTTACGTTTCATAATTTACTAGTTTCCTTTACTCTCTAGTTATGTCTTTTTTTTTGTTTTACTTCATCTTCTCCCTCTGAATTATCAAAAGATAATGTAACTAAGTTACTTCGTGAATCAGAGATGACATAAAACTAGGCTAGTAATCCAGAATATTCAGGGTTTTTTAAAACTTTTCAAAATAATGGGGCACTCTGTCATTATTATATTTTTTTGGAATGGGTGGAATGGGTAATTTGCCGCCATATTATATTTTTATTTTCGGGCATGCGCATTGTTTGGTCCGTTTATGAGAAAAAAGAGCACCATGACGCAATTCACTCCGCCAAACGGCATGCTGTATTGCTGGCATTCGCACCAGAAGCAAAAATAAGAACATTTCAGAGAGTTTGGGTGTCAATTTGAGGATAGTGCAGACGATTTGGAAAGAGTGGGATGAGTCTGTTGGGAGATTCCGAAGGTTCGGCAGTCGAGAAAACTCACTTTCATAGTTCTGATAAGAATAGAAGTCTTGAATTTTTTGGTGAGGGATTTAGACTCAACACGGTGGCCTACACCAAGTACCTTGAATAGATAGTGCTGCTCTGGATCAAGAGGGTGGCTGCTGGAAGACCTTTTTTTCCAGTAACAGGATTCTGCACCATGCTGCACAAGCAGGAGACTCAAGTCCTGGCTGCCAGACAATTTCTACGAAATCACACCTTACATCTGACCAGCTCATTCCCAAGACTGCAACCCCTTGATTATTATGTGTGGGGTACAGTTGAGCGAGAGAGCAACGAAATTCCTTCCAGCACTAAAAATGAACTGAAATCAACTATAATGGCAACATTCACCGTCTTAATCAAGGAGACCGTACAGAAGAGTTACAGAAGATTCCGTAATTGTTTGGAGGCCGTGATCGAAGCCATTTGCGATTTTACTAAATAAATTCACACTTCCATATTTCAGGATATTTTTGTATAATTTTGCTAAATATATCTCTTAAAATGAGATGCCAGTGTTATTTTCATTTTTGTGTAAATTAAACGACAATTTATTCATAACACATCTAACTCAAAGAGATAATAAATGACATAAACAAGATTTTGACGTTCCACACTACTTCAAACAAAAGGTTAGGAAGGAAACTGCCATCAATTCTAGAAAGTGCGATTGGACTTAAGAAAATATATTTTTCTTGAAATTTCTTTTCACAGAAAGAATTTATAATTTTCAATTCAGAGTTAGTCTATATGCTCGCTCGATCAATGCTAAATGTTTCTGATAAAAGAAATGGGTACTATTACCATTAGAAATAACAATTTAAAACAGTCGGCTGCAATGTAATCATTGTAGTAATTATTATGAACATGGAAAATGCGATACTCAGAGGACAGATTGAACACAATGACTTACCTAGCGAGCAAGATTAAATATTGGGTTGGTGCAAAAATAATGTCGTTTTTGACGTATTTTTAACGTCAAAAAGCGACATTATCTTTGCACCAACCTAATAGTTGGCAGAAGAAGGTTTAAGATATCTAGATTTATTAAGAGCTACAAAGGACAAGAAATTCGGTAGAGACATGATCGCTTACTTTATAAAAGGACAGGACACATCCAAGAAAAGAATGAGCTTGAGCAAATGGATGGCTGACCAAAGTTTAGGATAGAAAACAAAAAAAGACAACATTTATTAAGAGCTACAAAGAACAGAAAATTGGGGATAGCCATGATCGCCAGCCTCCTGAAGAGACACAGAAGAAGATGAATGAATAGATGTAAATAGATGGAGGAACAAGTTTTAGAATAGGTAATAAAGAGAAAATATTTACTGAGAGCTACAAAGAACAGGAAATACTGCATAGATATGACCACCAGCTTTATGAGGGAACACAGAAGAATAATGAGTTTTAGTAAATAGATGTCGGTACGAGGTTTAGGACAGATAACAAAAAGTAAACATTTTATTAATAGTTACAACGGACAAAAAATTCTGGAGAGTCATGGACACTGAAGAAGATCGTACTTTCGTAGTTGTAAGGCTGAACAAGATTAATGACAGACAACAAAATGAAAATATTTTCTAAGAGCTACAAAGGACAGGAAATATTGGAGAGTCAAGATTGCCAGCGTTCAGAAGAATGCTCTTGTTTAGATGTATGGGAGGGAATTTTTAGGACAGGTGACAAAAAGAAAACATTTATTAAGATCTACAAATGATATTCTGGAGAGCCGTGATCGCAAGCCTCCAGAAGGGTTATAGAAGAAGAATGAGCTTGAGTAAATATTTGACGAAACAAAGTTAAGAATAGATAAAATAAGAAAACACTTACTAACAGCTAAAAAGGACAGGGAATTGTGGAGAGCCGTGATCAAAAACATCCTGAAGGGAGAAAGACGAAAAAAGGGCAACAGTAGATAGATGGCGAAATAAGGTTTAGGATAGATAACAAAAAGAATACATATATTAAGTCATACAAAGGCAAGAAATTCTGGAAAACCTTGATCGCCAACGTCCAGAACGGACACAGAAGAATAGGGCTCTTGAGTAAATAGGTGGAGTAACAAGTTTTAGGAATCGAATTATTTTTTTTTACAAAATATACTACTCATTTTGTCGTGTTTATTAATATTTTTTCTGCTTTTTATTTTATTACAGATTTATTCTGTCTGTTGTCCTCATTTTCGTTCTTGTTATCATAACTCCGAGGCCGTTGTGAACTCCGGCCTTCTTCAGGCCGATCCGGGTAAGACGATAAACTACATCCGACATAAAGGCCTATGAACAGAAGATTTTGAGGAGCGTTGATCCACCTTTTAATTGCTGGTTCACCTGGGTCCAGGGTGGTAGCAGCTGTCATGGTCGCAGCTATGACCAAAAAGTTAAGAATAGATTTTAATACCAGCAATACATTTTTGGGAAATAAATTACCAGCAATACATTTTTGAAAAAAATTAATATCAGTAATATATGATTAAAAAAGTATTACCAGAAATCTATTTTTTAAAATTTTTACCAGCAATATATTTTTGAAGAAAATTATTACTAGCAATACATTTATGAATAAAATAATAGCAGTAATACATTTCTGACAAAAATTATTACTAGCAATACATTTTGGAAAAAAAATATTACCAGCAGTACATTTCTGACAAAGATATTACCAGGAATACATTTCTGAAAAGAATATTACCAGCAATTTATTTTTGAAAAGAATATTACCATCAATGCATTTCTGAAAATAATATTACCAGCAATGCATTTCTGAAAAGAATATTACCAGAAATGCATTTATGAAAAGAATATTCCCAGCAATATATTTCTGAAAAGAATATGACCAGAAATACCTTTCTGAAAGGAATATTATCAGCAATACATTTCTAAAAAGAATATTGCCAGCAATGCATTTCTGAAAAGAATATTACCAGCAATACCTTTCTGAGAAGAATATTACCAGCAATACATTTCTGAAAAGAATATTACCAGCAGTAAATTTCCGAAAAAGATATTACCTGGAATACATTTCTGAAAAGAATTTTACCAGTAATGGATTTCTGAAAAGAATATTACCGGCAATACCTTTCTGAAAAGGATATTACCGGCAATGCATTTCGGAAAGAAATATTACCAGGAATACATTTCTGAAAATAATATTACCAGAAATACATTTCTGAAAAGAATATTACCAGTAATGCATTTCTGAAAAGAATATTACCAGCAATACATTTCTGAAAAGAATATTACCGGCAATGCATTTCTGAAATGAATATTACCAGCAATGCATTTCTGTAAAGAATATTACCAGCAGCACATTTCTGAAAAATATATTACCAGGAATACATTTCTGAAAAGAATATTGCCAGCAATACCTTTCTGAAAAGAATATTACCAGTACATTTCTGACAATAATATTACCAGCAATACATTTCTGTAAAGAATATTACCAGCAATGCATTTCTGAAAAAAATATTAGAAGCAATACATTTTTGAAAAAAGAATGATGCCAGAAATAAAAATCTTGTCGGCATTAAATAGCCCATTGAGGTTTTGATATGCCTTAAAACAAAACAAACAAAAACCGAACTAAACTTTCTTCTCGTTTATAAGGCCAGATGTCAGAAGCCCGGAACGTTGTAACGACAACAACAAAGATGAGGACCTAAGTCCGAATAGAAATTGCGGAAATAACTCTTCTTCCCAAGAATTCAGACTAAAATTACCACATTTTGCCAAAGTATTCTTAAACTTCTCGCCGTCACCGGGTGTGTTTTATTCACTCACACAATAATTTCAATTAACTATGTTTTTTTGTGACTAAGGTAATGATTTATAAGTCTAGATATGTTACTAAAATAAACTGTCGGGGAAAAATTTACGTGTTCTAAAGATAACTGTGAATATTGTACAAGACTCAGTTTGTTTCATAATTACTGACATCAGCATATTCTTGTTGACGTTACGATATTTGTAATCTTCTAAAGTAACATTTTGTCGTATTTCAGTCAACCAATAGAGATAACTTATGGCTTCAATGCGAAAAAATCTAATTGTTTTTTTTTTTTTGTTGTTTTTTTGCACTGTAAATAAAGCTACTGCATTAAAAATTTTGGTTTATTTATTTTTCAAATAGTCACGATTGATGACAACTCTATAAAAATAAATATTGAAAAACAAACACTCAATAACATTAACTATGAACACGGCCACAATGTTCTGTCCGTGTTCGGAAAATAAAACATTAATATAACTTTAGACACATACATGAAAAACTCATATATTTAGTTAAAAATAAAAATAATAAAATTCGCCTTTGATAATGGCTAAAACTATAGCCCAATGCGCTTGGATATGCAGAATTCTTGGACAATTTTTACAAGCTATGTGTCCAGAAAGTAACCTTTAGTACGAAAACAAGAAAAATGAAATATATATATATATATATATATATGTATATATATATATATATATATATATATATATATATATATATATATATATATATATATATAAATATATATAAAGACATTTTTTATGTTTATACATTTTTTATAGATATAAATATTTAAGTAAATGCTCTGTCTATAATAAACAGTATTAACAACATTTACCGGCCTAAAAAAACAGTAATATCGACCTTGCTAAAGGAACACTCCTCTGTGGCCAAATCGGTTAAAGCACGTCAGGCTATATGACTGTTCCGTATAGGATACAAGTTCGATCCCTGTCGGAGGATACATATTTTCTATAACAATTTATCGGACATCCCATAATGTTCCTATTTCTGTAACCGGTTCAGGGCGATGTCCATACCAGTTTCATGCAGTTTCCTTCCTCTAAAATGTTGCATATTTTCCCGTGCACTTATCGGTCCATCCTGTCATACCGAATTTTATAAAACGTTGGAACCTGATACCAAATCGTCAAATGTTTCTGGATATTTATCACAGAATCTGTATTTGGGGCTAACGCAATTTTTCAGTATGTGTGCTGATAATTTCTATTTAACAAGCATTGATCCTGTGCAGCAACAATAAAACCTTAGGTTTCAGCTTTTAACCCTGCACCATGTAGCCACTGATGGGTACAGGGTTTGTCTACATCAGCCAGTTTGATACGGGCAGAGTATTGACCGTGAAGCTGTTTATCTTGTCATTGTTTCTGTATCTGGTCGGATGAATTTGCCTTTGCTTTTTTTAAAGTACTTTTCTTGTATTTCTTCCCACATTTGAAACTTCATTTCGAAATTCTTGAATTCTTTTATTACTGAATAAAGTAGTTTACTACTTCCATGTTCTTAGACGCATATCATCTTCCAGTCTTCTGTAGTTTCCAGGTATCTTTGAAGCCCGATTGTTGTAGTTTTGTAAGACAGTCCTAGTTGAAATAATCTCTGAATCCTTCGGATCTGAGCACTTACAGGCCATCAACATCAGCTTTGGGATCATGCGTGCAATGACAAGTGAGACGCCTTCTCGTTTTGGCGGCCATTCGCTTAATGTCAGATGTGGTCAACTTAAGGATGTTTAGATTTTATTACATCACAGGGACAGCCAAGTTGATTATGACTGATATTCTGTTTTTTTTTTTATTAATTTTTTGGAATTTGATAGTTTTTGAAGTCCTTCAAAGATACATTGCCATCTACAAGGACTGCCATATCAATAAGTCCCATAAAATTGTTACAAGTCCTATCTCCGTGATCAGGTCCGGGTGGTGTTCATACCAATTTCTTTCAGTTTCCATTCCGTAGAAGTTGCAGATTTTCCAGTGCAGATATTGGCCCACTCTGACATGCCGGGTTTTATATTCAGTGGGTGCCAATACAGTTCAGTCTGATACAAAATGGTCAAATGCTACCGGATATTTATCACAGAATCTGTATTTTGGGCTAACAGAATTTTTCAGTATATGTGCTGGATATTTTCTAGCAAGCATTGGTCCTGTGAAGCAAGAATAAAACCTTAGGTTTCAGCTTTCAACCCTGCACTATGTAGCCATTGATGAGTACAGAGTTTGTCTACATCATCTTGTTTGGTAAGGGAAGAATATTGACCATGAAGCGGTTTATCTTACCATCGTTTCTGTATCTGGCCGGTTGCATTTGCTTTTGAATTCTTTTTTTTAATTATTTTGTAGTTTCAGTCAATGTATTATACATTACTTGTATTTTGTTCGTTCATTTGAAACTCCATTTTAAAATTGTTCGCTTCCTTTATTACTGAATAACGTCGTTTACTACCTCTCATGGTTTTAGATTGAATAATCCTCTTCCTCTTTTAGAACTGGGCACATACAGACGATCAACATCAGCTTTGAGGTGACATATGCGGTGGCAGGTGAAAAGTTTTGTTCTTTTGGCGTCCATTCGATTAATGTCAGCTACGATCCAGTTAAGGATATTGAAGGTGTATTGCACCACTGGGTCAGCCAAGGTGTTTATGGCTGATATTCTGTTTCTTGAAATCAGACCGATATTCAGTACTAGAGGCACACACTTGTAATATTCCTTTCTTACCCTCATAATTTGGGTATGCTGTTTTCCATCTTCTTCACTAATTCCTAGGTATTTATGTACTTCATCTTCTTTCCAATTCGCTAATCTTTGTGACAAAATCTAAAACTATTGTGTCTTTTCCTGTAATTCTTCTTTTCTTGCTTCTGCATATTCATCTAATCCGAAATCCATACCTATATCGTCACTGAAATATTTTATATAATTGAGGAGACCCTTCAATTCCTTGTCGTCTTCGGCAAATAGTTTGAGATCATCCATGTTGAGTAGGTCATTGTGTACTTTCTTGTTTAGTATAAATCGATAGCTATTATCGTTTAGTTCGTGCGTAAGGGTGATTAAGGACAGATAAAACAGAAGGAGTGACAGGGAGTCTTTTTAAAAGATTCCTCGTCGGATATTCAGGTGGTTGGAAATGGCAGTCTCTGGGAAGATTTAGTTATAATGTAGTGTTTCACATTCCCATGCTGTTTTTAAGGAAATTCCCTATCACGGGGTAGACTTTGTACCATTTCCAAAGTCTTAACGGTAATCTATGCATGCTGCCCAAAGATTTCTATATCGTCTGCTTCAATTTTCCTGGATCATTTTTGTTATGGGACCTTACCCATAATAACATAATGTACTAGCCCATACGTAATAAATACTGCCCCTCAAGAGGAAGCAGATGAGTTCAGTCTGAAGTCTAGAGTTCAGTCTGAAGTCTGGAGTGAAGTCTGTCAGGAGTCTGTCACCCAGTCAGAGCGAGCGAGTCAGTCAGTCGAGTCAGAGGCAGTCCGAAACAGAGTCGCGTTCAGTCAATTACTACTAAACCTGATTGTTCGTACTAACACTTTCTACCTCTCTGTATATATTCCTGTTTGTAATATATCTGTGTTATTCCATATCCGTATTCGAGTTCTTCTTTATTGGTTCTACCTTGGACTATCACCGTGGTAAAGGAACCGGACCATAATAGTGGCGATGAGCGATTCGAACTCATTCGGTGGAAGAAAAAAAATTTTTTTTGCCACAGGATAACAATTTTGTTAATCAGCAGTTGATCTTAGTAACCATATGAACCTCTACTGCATCCCTTCTGATCCAGTGGAAGAATGTCGTTTGCTTCGAAAAAAAAAAGAGTAAGTACGTTTTGTAATAATAATAAGTATTATTATTATTATTATTATTATTATTATTATTATTATTGTTGTTGTTGTTGTTGTTTTATTTCTTTTGGTTTCTGTTGTATACTCATTTCTTTCCGGGTCCCGACCAAAGACCTAAGGTCAGAAATGGCATCATGACATTTTCCAGTTTTGAAAATAAAAAAAAATTGCACATATTTTACAAAAAGCCCTTCGTAAGGCGTGAGCTGTATTCGTGTATATATATATATATATTTTTCTTTATGGTATGGGCTACCAGGGATTCCTTCATTGAGTCTATTCGAATCAATCCGAGGGCTCCGAATGCAAGTAGAATTGTTAAAATGCCACATATTTGAGATTTCGATTTCAAGGTCCTTGTATTTTCACAGTTTTGGGGAGATCTTCAAAGATACATTGCATTCTGCAGCGACTGCCATCTCAATAAGGAGGCAGATTTTGTCTTTGCGGTCTCTAATCACAGTCAACATTATTATTATTATTATTATTATTATTATTATTATTATTATATTAAACAACCAGACATAGATGGAAATCATAGAGACTCGTTGGTGGGCATTAAGCTCTTTTATAGGTTTTTTTTTTCTTTCTTTTTTCTTTATTGCCTATTACATTCGGATCTTATTGTTCGGCAAGTTTAAGGTTTGTCCTGAAAGAAAGCACACATCCCAGGTACCATTTGTTTCTTCTATTACCTAACGGTCGACGTTTTATTTCTATTAGTTCGAGGGAAAATCGCTTGAAGCATGGCTCTTATCCTGCATAAGTGAACGCTGCCGCAAGGTTATTCGATATTATGCGTATTTTTGTGTGCAAGTGTGGATCGGTGTAGATGGGGTCTGCTTTCCAATTTCATTGTGCATAACAATAATACAAAAGAAAAAAATGAATAAATAAATATAATTAAAATAAACTGATTCAGCGAAGAAATTCAGAATGGGGATGTTTCTATATTTCTCCCTATTAGAGAGAAAATTTTTCCTATTGTTTTACGCATAAACGATGTCCGATTTAAAGGCTATATTTCTCAGAATTTTAGGAACCATTTTCGCTTCTGCCGTTCATAAAAGAAATACCTCCTTCTGACGGTGCAAATTGAACTAAATATCAATTCGTAACGAATGACTGGAATTTCCCAGGCTTCATCTGTTTCATCGATGCCAAAACAGCTGTGACATTAGTTTGAGGAAGAGGCGTTCTTCCGTTCTAGTGAAATTGCCCTAATATAATATGATGGGGACCATCTTTCGCTTCATTCGAAACGCACTGGAAAATTAGCACCTAACTTATTGGTAAGCTTCTCATTCAATCAACTAAATTTGTTCCCCAACTTCCCATTTTGACCATTGCTATTTCGTCTACGAGTTCTGCTTTGCAATCACTATTTACGATTCAGTCTCCGTATTCGTTCACATTTGTATCAGGTGCCGTATCATTAGGGGAAACTTTTTCTGATTCTTTTACTTTCTAAATTCCCATCACATAACCGTCTCATCGGTGGACATTCTTCGAAGAAATTGAGGTTGCGAAAATGCTTATAATGGCGTCTAAATTCCGGAGGCTACCTTTATCTCAATTTTTTTTTTTTTATTTATTTATTTTTTTGTTTTTGTTTTAGTTTTTCTTACTCGATTCCACTATATCTGGCCAAATTTATATTACCCTGCTCGCTCATAAATAGTGATTCGAGAGTGGGGTTAAAACAGAAAGGATACATAGCTTTGAGCAACGTTGTTCATTTCAATTGATTTACCGTCTGAATTCAGAACTCTACTAACACACATACACAAACACACACACACACACACACACACATATATATATATATATATATATATATATTCGTCTTACACCCTACAGGCCGCTTGTTACATTGTTTAATAAAAATGACAATGATAACAAATAACAAAACAAAAACTTGTAACCAATAAAAATAAGTCTATAATAATATTATATATATATATATATATATATATATATATACTAAGTGGCAAGTTCCACTTTCATATATATATATATATATATATATATATATATATATATATATATATATATATATATATATATATATATATATATACACATACAAATATAGATAACTATACTCGTTTCGAAAATCCCTCGAATTTTTGATTTGCCAATAAATCAATCTTGAGGGAAAAAAAGTTTTAAATATAGAAAGAGCTACAAACATGAACTACTGCCGAAAAAAATCGCACGGATTCAGGTTTGAAGCCCAAAGAAAAAAACCCGATACGAGTAAACAACTAACTAACAAAAGAGCTCAATACAACCATAGAGCAGACCTAGATACACCTAGTGAGCCAGACAAACCTACCTAGGTTTCACCTAAGCGGATCGTCAGGGAAAGATGGCTAACGAGGCAAAGAGAAACGCAGATTTATAGGCGATAGCTAAAATTACACCACGTGACCAAAGAACCACAAACACAAACACCTAGGTTGATCATATAAAGCTATGGCTAATTTCTCCTCTGTACATAATTTACAAAATTTATGGCCTGCTTTATATTTGGGGTATTTTTTAAATATTTGCCATTTAAGGATGGGGTCTATATTATCTTCTTGCTTGGTTTTCCATACATAAGTAGATAGCGGGGTACTATGTTTAACTTTTTCGTTTTTAAAACTACTCGTGTGGTTATATCTTTTTTTAAATTTATCCTGAGTAGCACCTATGTATATTTTAGGGTAGGTATCCTCGCTATTTTCACGCGATAAACCACGCATTCTTGCTGACATTTTACCTGTAATGGACAGATGTTTTTGTTTCTACAATTTCAAGTAGGAGGATTACTGCGTGGATTATTCCTAGTTTTTTTCTTATTCAATCCATTTATTATAGTCCCTACGTTAGGCATGCAAAAATAACTAAGTTTTACATTGTTTTTGTTAAATATTTTATGTAACTCAGTTTTTTTTGGGGGGGGAAATGTTTCTCTAATAATTCAAAAAATATTTTGCCAATTTTTGTTTTTACCGTTAAATTAAAAGGAGGGTTGAACCACAAAATCCCTCCCTCCCCCGTTTTTGTTGAATAAATATTTACCGCCCACCCCCAATCCACTCAGGTGTTTGTGTTTGTTGTTCTTTGGTCACGTGGTATAATTTTAGCAATCTCCTATAAATATGCGTTTCTCTTTGCCTCGTTAGCCATCTTTTCCTGGCGATCCGTTTAGTTGAAACCTAAGTAGGTTTGTCTGGCTCACTAAGTCTATCTATCTATCTATCTATCTATCTATCTATCTCTCTCTCTCTCTCTCTCTCTATATATATATATATATATATATATATATATATATATATATATAATTTATTCGAAAATTATAACATAAACATGTCATAAAATGGCTATATTTGTAGCCATTTTATTTCAACACCATCACTTGATAAGATGCCAGAAGTGCGGAAACGAAATGGGTGTTTCTGTAGTGATTTTATATCATGTTTATGCTATAATTTTCGAATAAATTATATTTGCTTATATCACTCTGTATAACACTCTTATAAGAATAGTATTTTTGATTATGGGAATTTATTACGTATACACCAATCCTATACTTGTGTGTGTGTATATATATATATATATATATATATATATATATATATAGCTTTCCCTGACGAACCGCTTAGGTGAAACCTGGGTAGGTTTGTCTGGCTTACTAAGTTTATCTAGGTCTGCTCTACGGTTGTATTGAGCTCTTTTGGTAGTTAGTTGTTTACTCGTGTCGGGGTATTTTTCTTTGGACTTCAAACCTGTATCTGTGCGATTTTTTTCGACAGACTTTTATGTTTCTAGCTCTTTCTCTTTTTAAAAACTTTTTCTTTCGAGATTGATTTGATCATTGGCAAATAAAGAATTCGAAGGTTTTTCGAAACGAGTATAGTTACCTATATTTGTATTTATGTATGTATGTATATATATATATATATATATATATATATATATATATATATATATATATATGTATATATATATATATATATATATATATATATAGTCATACACACAACGGCTGTAACAGAAAACCACAAATTTTTTATATCTAAAAAAAAAAAAATCAAATAAATAAATCTCATTAAGTTTTTGGTCTAGGTTTTCAGATAAGTTCTTTAGACATCGTGACACCATTTGTCGTATGGATCATCGAAACAGCATTTAAGATATTGAGCTAAAAAGGGTGTAGATCGTTTTGTCAGACCCAATGGTTTCTCAGTTGATCAAAGGTGAGAATAAAAATATCATTCATGCGTTCAGTAATGGTACTAACATTCATAGCCTGGCTTACATCTTCAAAGTCTATTCCAGAATGAACAAGAGATCTGTGAATAACTCCCAAAAAGAGGGTATAGTAGATATGAAAACTGGATCAGGATGTCAGAAGAAGAAGATCAACATTTCAACTTCGAGCTAAAGAGGTAAATTAGAAAAGATCCAACTCAATTCATAAGCTGTTTGTCACGTGAGAGAGAAGTTTCAGCAATGACAGTTCTAAAGAGCAGTGGAAAGGACTTGGAAATGAAATTGTATGTAATGCAGCTTGTTGCTCCAGAAGAGAAGTTTAGAAAGTGAGATTGAGGGAAGATCATCTTAAATAATTCGGAAACTTATATATATATATATATATATATATATATATATATATATATATATATATATATATATATATATGCACGTTTTATTAAATATAACAGACAAGGAGATTTGATTTAGTTTTTTATATAATTTCTCATGTGATCTAATATTTTTCTTTTCTTTTCGGTAGATAAATTATATAAAAACTGTCCAGTTGTGTTTTTTTCCGATCGCTTTTTGCTATACATTTAGCTATTTTCAACGTTGAAATATATTAACAGTTAACAAGACATAGATATTTCTACGTATGTATTTATATAATGTTTTCATTTAAAAAAAAATGTAAAGATATTGTGTCCATGATCATAGTTGATATTATTGAGTAATTTTTTTTGTTTGGTTTTTATTATTTTTCCATTATTTTTATCCTTTTTTACATGTAGACGATATTAATTTGTTACGAATAGGGTCCGGTAAGTCTCCATGAGTATTTAAATGAAACGTGATTGAGCTATGATCAGAAACATGTACCGTGAGTCTTCTTGTCAAACATGTTGCAGTGTAGCTTATATAATTGTTTACGAATTTTAATACAATTCCTAAATGGACATTTAAATTCGTAAATTCATGTTCTATTTAATTTTGTTCTAATAGGTGAATTAATATTTTTAACTATAAGCTTGGCGGGTTTAAATTGTTTGTAATTTTCGTTCATCTGATTTTTATGAAAAATATTAATGTTAATTTCAAAGATCTATCTATATTTCTGAGATGAGGTATTATCTACATTATTTACATTATTAGGACTATTGTCCTCATTTTTGTCGCCATATTTTAAGGGATGTCAGTTATCAGTTATCTCCTGTTAATTTCCCTCTGAAAGTTCTCCACTGCCTTAACTGGGTATTGAACTCACACACTTTGGGTCCTGTCACTGGATCTAACCAACGCCTTTATCCACTGTGCAATGTGTCCTTAAGGAAATAACTGATAACTGACATCCATTAAAAACATGGCACGTGGAACTAGAACAGTCTACCCCAGTGAGCGAAATAAAGGGTTCAGTTTGACATTCCAACCAACTGAAGAAGGCCGGAGCGTACAACGGTCGAAACGTTGTAATTAATATGGCGAATAATGTAAATAATGTAATTTCAAGTAGCTTTTAAAAAGTAAAAATAAAACCATCCTTAATAATGGCTAAAAATATAGCCGAATGCGCTCGGAATTACAGAACACTTGTACATATTCTGTACACTTTGCGTCTCTCGTCTTTAATGAAACCATGTACACCCCCACACACACATATATATATATATATATATATATATATATATATATATATATATATATAGACAAAGAGTGAATAGAGTTTCTACATCGAAATCTCACCATCAACTCTGCAAGCTGTTTGAAATGTTTACGCCTCAAGCTAAAGAAAATACAAGAAGTCACATGATCGCTTTAGGCGGGAAACTGGCAGTCAGTATGCAGCGGGGACTTTCAAATCCTTCCTTTATATCAACATGGATTCACTCCCAGATACTTACCTATCGATTCCTCAAAATATACAAAAGTGAATCAATATAATTAAATATATACATTTTTATATATTTCTTGTTTATATGTTATTTTTATGGTTACAAATATTTTAGTAAATGCTCTTTTTATGAGAAAAAGTATTAACAACATTTACCGGCTCGAATGTCCGAAAAATTTAATAGAAAATATTTCTTCCAACAGCAATGAAACTTGTATCCTAAATGGAACCGCCATATAGACTGACGTGCTATAACATTTACAGAGTAAGCGTCCGTTTAGCATGATGGAATTACTGCTTTTAAACTACTAACTTCCGCTGATTTGAAAGCTGTAATTTGACATTGCTAACCGGACGGTTCCTCTGTAGCTAAATGATATAGCACGTTAGGTATATGACGCTTCTGTGTAGTATGTAGTTTCGAATCCAGTCTTCTCGAAATTTTCTCTGACATTCAGGCCGATAAATGCTGTCAATATTATTTATTATTTATTTAAATATTTGTATCTAACTACGCTGAGCAGACCTTAGTTAAAGTTTATAAGAAAGACCGTGTTATCTAGCGTGTTCAACAATTTGAACAAGGCCAGCACGATCAAACCCTCGGCCACGATGATTTGTGAGTACATGCTAGTGTATATATATATATATATATATATATATATATTAACCATAGCCCAACCCAGACACTTCATTGTGACTGAATGACGGTCCCCATTAGGGTTACAGGTTCGATTCCTGTCCGAAAGCGCATCTTTTCTACGAAATTTTTCAGACATTCAGGCCGTAATGTAATGTAATTATAGGTGCTTAATTAAAAATAGACCATTTACTTATTATATCTATAAAAATAACGTATAAACAGATAATATATTAAATCATTACCGGATTTAATCCATATTATTATATATATATATATATATATATATATACAATATCGTCATTTCAAGAGCTAAAAAAATCGTTTTAAAATTCATCCCCATATTCCCTAGCACGTAAAGGTTGCACTATATTGGCCGATAAACACCTCCGAAATACCCGGATAGAAGAACTACATAAAAATCTCAAAAAACAAGGCTACACTACAAGACTAATAGACAAAGGTTTTTAACTACAGAAAAATACCTTTAAATTAACTACGAAATCC
The DNA here is from genome assembly GCA_963932145.1 of Acanthosepion lycidas. NCBI lineage: Eukaryota > Metazoa > Mollusca > Cephalopoda > Sepiida > Sepiidae > Acanthosepion > Acanthosepion lycidas. The sequence continues at coordinate 56,737,547 of OZ010613.1, read as the reverse complement.
AAACAAATGCAACTTCCAGCCAATTCTAGCATATGTCTCAACATACAACAAGAACAATCCAGAACGATTTACAGAAATAACAAGAAATCTAGAACTAGTTAACAAGAATGATGAAATGAACGATATACTAAAATAAACCCAAATTATTAAAAGCCAACTACAATCAGAAACCTAAAACACATTAACCTCATCCAAATTTCGCCAACAGAAAATACAGGGTGTAAGAAAATGCAACAAGAAAAGATGTGGAATTTGTGATATGATGGAAGGAAAGAAACTCTTACATTTTTGAAAACGCTACAACATTTACAATAAAGAAAAACTTAAATTTCAACACCCAAAATATGATTCATACGCTTAAATGCACAAAATGCAACAAGTCCTATATAGGTATCAGCCGAGCACTAAATAAAAATTTACCTTCACAAAAGAAGCTTTAAATTACGAGACAACAGAAAAACTTGGAGTCACAACACATCAACAAATGCAACAAAGGTAAATTTACAATCAAGTCAATACATCAAATAGACGATTACTCTTACCTACAAATGCAAGAAAAAACTTCATTGACAAATTTACACAATTATTTTCATTATTCGGACTATTGTCCTCATCTTCGGCGCCATATTTATTACAACGTTTCGGCCGTCGTACGCTCCGGCCTTCTCCAGGTGGTTGGAATGTTGAACTGAACCCTTAATTTCGCTCACTGTTCTAGTTCCACTTAACAACTGTGGATGAATTTTTGGGTATTATAAACCTAATGTCTTCAGCAACCATTTTTTAACAGTACTATTATTGCAATTTTTGCTGTTATCCACCATGTTTTTTCCAGAGATCATACTGCAAATTTTGTTGTTATTCTCTCTTTTATCTCTGGCACTCCTTATTACGGGTTCTCATATTGTTTTCATTGCTATGCTTGGTCGGCTCGGGAGATTCTTGTGGCCTAGCATATGTGCTGATTCCTGAAGTTTACGAATTTTCCAATGGTGTTCTTTGTCTTTGATCTCAGCCTGATCCCACAAAAATCTCCGACCAAGCATAGCAATGAAAACAATATGGGAACCACTAATAAGAAATGCCAGAGAAAAGCGATAATAACAAAATTTGCAATATGAGTTCTGGTAAAAACATTTAATGTTAACAGTAAAAAATTGCAATATGAGCACTGACAAAAACGGAATGGCACGTGGAACTAGAACAGTCTACCCCAGTGAGTGAATTAAGGGTTAAGTTCGACATTCCAACCAACTGAAGAAGGCCGGAGCGTACAACGGTCGAAACGTTGTAATTAATATGGCGAATAATGTAAATAATGTAATTTCAAGTAGCTTTTAAAAAGTAAAAATAAAACCATCCTTAATAATGGCTAAAAATATAGCCTGAAGAAGGCCATTGTAATAAATATGGCGACGAAGATGAGGCCAATAGTCCGAATAATATATATATATATATATATATATATATATATATATATATATATATATTCACTTGTTTGTTGATAAACTACATTTTCTCATTAAATGTAAATGTTTCGCAAATATATTTTGATTAAAGTAACCGTATTTTACATGTTTTTAACCGTTTTATATCTAGTCTTAAGATTTTGACAAGGATGTATATATATATATATATATATATATATATATATATATAATGGAGAGAGATTGTGTCTGAATGTGTGTGAGTGTAATCATCGAAATCAACGCTGCATGGTGACGGCCTTTATCACGCTTCGATGCGGACATCAGACCAATTTGCGGTCGGTCGAGTATAATCCGAATATTATATAAATCTCTGCGATTTTGACATTGAGCATTTTTACCCGCCGTATATTTTTATTATAAGCCTCAGGAAGCTACTTATTTTTGTGTGTTTTTATATATATATATATATATATATATATATATATATATATATATATATATATATATATTACTCTGATACAGAGACTCTAATAACCCAGTATTGTAGACCACTTTTTAAAAAACGTTGTTGTGCAAAGTCCCTTTGCCGAGGTTCAGTTGTTCCTGTTTCATGGAAAACCTTTTTACACACTTCTAAATTGATTTATTCTGGGTTTTGAAGATTTTTTTTCTCCTCAGCTGTGATTTTTCAGCTATTCGGTCTTTAGGCGTATGGATATTTCCCGCTTTGGTGATTTTTACCGTGCAATATATGTATCCACCATCGACATTTATTGTAAGAACTTGAATTAAGTGAAGAGCAATATCTGATTTGACTAATAAATTCATAAACAACCTTGGTAATATATAGGTTTCTGTGTGTTAAGAGATATTATTTTGTTTTACAATTAGCGTATTTTATTTTTCGTGTTCATTCAAGGCCTCGGCGGCCATGGTTCCCGGCAATTTTTTGTAGCTTTTTGTAATGCTTAATAAATTTTATTTTTATATTATTTCTATGAAAGCTTTCTCTACCATCCATTTACACAAACTTGCTAGATAGGGTTAGGCTTAACGGTTAGGGTTAGTGTTATGCGTTGCTTGCCTCTGTTTCACTTGTTTTCAATCTGTCCTGTGAGTATTTCATTTTCGAAGCCTTCTTTCATCCTTATTGTGTCCTGGTAATTTCGACTTCTCTTTCTAATATTAATTATAACTGTCCCTTTTGCTTCCCTTTTCTCTAAAACGTCTTTGTTTCTTACATGTTCGGTCGGTGATATCCGCAGTAAGCTACTGTAGAACCACTTTTCTCTTTCTTCATGTTTCTTCTTCATCTTTGAGGAGACTGCCTAGCCTTCACTAACATCTAGGAAGACCGATATTACATAATAATTCAGAATTCTTTTTATAATAAACTGTTGCAAGCAAGTAAATGGTTAAAAAATAATAATAAAAAAGAAGGTTGCAGATAAATCGTGTATTGAACAGTAAATACAACAGAAGAGTATTACACGACTTGGGAGTGTGTGTCGATTGACCAGCGTTCAATCTATACTACTGTTAATATTTAACAGTCCCCCCCACGAGAGAGATATGTGGCGTAAGGGCGAGTTTAACGTCGGTGATACGAGCCCATAGGCTCGGCCAAAAAAATCCGCGTAGAACCCGCATAAAAGGATTCGGGTCTGTCTCCCTCCCCGGATGAAACTCTACGCTTTGGTACAGCCTCGTTTGTGTTCCTCTCTGCCCAAAGGTAGCGAGTTCGATAGAAGCTGCGAATTCTCACAGCCTGGCAGAACAATCTATACTACGTTTCCCCGAGGCTTACTTTCCTACTAATTTTATAGTAAGCGGAAGAGTCCAAAATTGACTCATTAGTGGGAGGACTCCAGATCATAAGCAATACTAATTTAATGTGCATTTTATCAACAGGTCTACTTTAACAATGCATTATCTATTTTTTACTGCAATTTCATTCATTTTGTAGTTATGGTGCATTAGATTTCGGCAAAATATATTGATGGCATTTGTGATAATCTGACCTTGAGCACTCAGGTTAATTTCTTTTAATTATTTCCACCCCAAGCAAGGTGGAAATTCCACTAGTATGCATAGGGGTTACAGAAAGTAAAAGTAAGAGAAACGACCGGGTATAAAAAGAAACTGTTTAAGTGTAGTTGATGCTGCTGACCATGCACATACTAGCGAAATTCACATCATATCGATTAACGTTGCATTTACATTTTTGAATATTGTAGTCATCAGTGAAGCACGTAAACGGAAGGGAATTTCACAGGCGGGAAGTGTGAGTAAATAAACTTTTGGAGTAGAATTAGCGGTTACATTGAACTATTTCAACAATAGAAGGGTGCGATTAAGATTCCAGTCTAGTAACAAGCTTAAATTCAGGTTGGAACATTTTTAGTCACATTCTCATATATCTGTGAGAATATAACTGAAAACATGATGCCAAGTCAGGATCGATTACACTGTAGATCCCTCTTTGGAATTTGTCTAGAACATTGAGATGAACAGCAGGAGCACCGGACCAGATATTGCAAAAGTATTCAATGCACGGACGAATGGTTGATTTGTAAACGTGCAAGATGAACTCTGACGCGACAAAAAAAAATCTGGCACGATATATTAAAATTATTGAAGTCTTAAGTGAAGTTTAATTAGATTGTGAATAGGGAGAATATTAATATTGCTACTAATTTAAAAAAATAACTGTTCAAGTGCAGTTGATGCTGCTTACCATGCACGTCCCAGCCAAACTCGCCAATCAGGGAAGGAAAAATTGTTAATGATGAGGTCATTAAATTAACTTTTGGGATCTAATTATTAATGCCAATAAAACTATATATTTCAGGTTTTTCACTTTAGTGGTTTTAGAGGCAAAGAAATCGAACTGAATGGTGTAGTAAAAAATATAAGTATTATAACTGATAAGTACCTATAGAAAATTATTTCTTTTTTATTAATACTTAATTCCTACGTTAATTTAAACAGGATTTTTCTCAAAGGTTTCTACGATTGTTAGTTTTGGTTTGTATAAAATATCGTCAATGTATCTTACATATATATATATATATATATATATATATATATATACTGGGTTAATTAAATGACCTAAAGGTCAGTCAATAGCATTACCTTCAGTCTGGTTGTAGATATTACTTAGAAAATGAATAAATGGAACAAGGGTTTACACTCACTAGTAAAAGGTATCAAAATCTCTTCTTATGAATTGTTTTGTTTACGTTAGGTTGCGAAACTGAGCAGATACAAATGATTCGTGGGCCTAAGGTATAAGGTTCTATAAGGTACTATTCTTCATGTTAGCTGGATCATAGACGTACTTTGTAGCCGAGACGATCTAAAACACCCCGCATCTAACGATGTTTTATTTTTGTTTTGTTTTTTCTTGCCAAGGGGAATGCAGGTTCGAATACTGTCAGAAAGTGCGCATTTTACTGTAATAAGTTTTTTTTTTCCGATTATTCAGGCCGGTAGATGAAAATATATATATACGCTCTGATAGATAAATAGAGCGTTTACTCCAATAAGGATATCCACTAAAAATAACACGGCTGGCAAATCGTAATTATCGGCCATAATTTAGTTTATAATCGGAATCACTACAATCAAGGCAGTAAAGCCGCTAAGCCGCAAGATGTTACAGGGTGTGGACGTATTCGAAACAGGTAAGCAGAAAGAGAAAAGAGTAATAAGATGAACAGCAAAAAGTGATTGAAATTACATTTACATTTTTGAAGATTAAAGCTGATTAAGAAGCATGGAGCCCGAAGTGATTTCCGCAATCAAGAAGTGTGAAAGAAGAAACTGTTAGCATAGAACTTACGGCTACATCTAGCCATGTCAATTGTAAATTGATGAGATCTCGACGCCAGTCTAGTGTTGCGCTTAAATTAAAATATTTTTTTACCAAACCGAAGAGCTCATTCGAACAATTGCCATGAATTTTTTTAAGGAGAAGACATAGAGAGGTAACCTTAAGTCTTTGGGAAATTGACTGGAGCTGAGTCTCCAGATGAGGACGAATAATATTGCAGATTCTTCTTTGGTTCTTATGAAAGAGCTCAAGGTAAATAGCAGGTTCACCAGACCATATGTGGTAGAAATATTCTAAACATGGACGAATGGTACACTTATAGATATGTATGATAGATTCTGAAGAGACAAATCGTCTCTCTTGACAAACTGAACCGATTTTTTTAGCCGTTGACCTAACAATATTCATTAGATAATGCATTTTCGAATTATTGTGTATTCCTCTCTTTACAGAATTCTCTACCATTAAAATCTTCTGTTACCCGAACGTTTGCAAAAGGAAAGTCAAGCTTTTTGTTTTTCTTTCTTGCTCGCTTCATGCAAGTTGACAGCCGACTGGAAATTTAAATATGTTTTTCAATAAACTAATGTTAGATTAAAATATATATCTAAGAAGAACTAAACTAGATGTTTCGAAAGGGAGATCCGAACAAAAACTATATACGCCAATATATTATAGTAATGGAAAAGTAATGAGATGAACAACCGTCTTTATACAGGAAATATTATCCTTTTATTGACCAAACAGTTAGTATTTCTTTTGCTTGTCATTTATAATATGCTAAACAAACCGTGATCCGTTCGGTTCAGGTTATAAAATGAAATTTAATTTATAATGATTCAAATAAATATTTCAATTCATTCCCGTCATCCTTGGTCTGATTTACAAGTTCCTGTTTAACGTTTTATTGATTGTTTACAGTATTTAATAGCAATAGAACTTCTGGGATAAACTTGAATTTTAAATCAGAATAAATTCAAATTAATTTTTAATATACCAAAAAATATTGTTAAATCATATTCACCTGAAAATATTTTTTAAATATGCCGTAAAAGATTTTTTAAATCGTTTTAACTAAACTAGAACGAAACTAGATATTTTTTCCAAAGGGAGAGACGAACAAGAACTATGATATTCCAATATATTAAAAAAAAGGGTCCAATTCGAACCTCCTTGAAGATTACCCAGATCGAAAGATACTTAAGGACGTCCCTATGGTTCTACGACAAAAAACGTGACAATAATAACAAAGATGAGATATTTGTCTGGCTGTAAATAATTTAAAGTTGTGTGTTGTAAACATATTGTATGAAAGACATCATATGTCGTATCCCTTCCACAATTTCTTTTCCTTTGTTGTTCTGAGGTCTATTTTATTTGTACAATAGTAATAGTAATGTACTGAACAACCGTCTCCATACAGGAAATATTATCCTTTTATTGACCAAACAGCATTTCTTTTGCTACTAAACCATCTGTGATCCGTTGGGTTGCTGACGATTAAGGATATAATATACTGAAGGTGATTTCAAGATTTCACTGAAATGAAAGTTAATTTTATTATGATTCAATTAAATACTTCAATTTGTTTTTTCATCATTGGCCTGGTTATACAAGTTCTTGTTTAACGTTTTACTGAAAGTTTACAGCATTTAATAGCAATAGAACTTCCGGGATAAACTTGAATTTTAAATAAGATTAACTTAAAATATTTTTTAATATGCCAAAAATAATATTAAATCATATTCACTTGAAAATGTTTTTTTTTAAATATGCCGAAAAAGATTTTAAATATTTAAAATAGTGTTTAGTCAAAGAAAGCTGAAATATAAATAACTTCCTTTAAAACAACTGGACGAAACAGTAAAGCATGATCTTTATGTTTCTGTCTATAATTTAAAAATATTTTAATTAAAAAAAATACCTGTTTAAAGAAGGTTAAAATAAAAATATTTACTGTATAAACAACTCGTATTTTAAAATCTTATTCACTTAAAATATTTTTTAATCAGATTAGCTTTGAAATATATTTTTTTACAAATTTAAAATGTTGTTTGTTTAACGAATGCTGAAATATAAATGATTACTCTACAAACAACCGGAAAAAACAGCAGAGCGGGATCTCTTTGTGTCTGTCTTTAACTTAAAAATATTTTAATTAAAACATTGCCTGTTTGAAGAAACTTAAAATAAAAATACTTTATATCAACTGGTAAATTATTATGCGCTGGACGTACGCACCTTACCAGTACGTAAGCAATCACAGACTTTTAATTATATATATATATATATATATATATATATATATATATATATATATATATATATATATATATATATTGCAGATGTGCTATATTTGTGGGATAAAGTGTTCAATATCAGAGATAGATCGTATGAAAATATAAATATAAAAGTGAACATTGAAGTGAACACTCAGAGGCGACAGGCTGTTTCATGCTAGGCGCAATCGTCAGGACGCAAACATTGGATATTTCCTCGACTATTTATATATGTGGGTCAGTAGTGCATTGTGGGTAATCTATTCTGGCGGTTATTTTTGTGGGAGTGACTTTTTTGTTTATTTATTTATTTGTTTAGTTTAATTTATTTTGCATTTTCATATTTTTTATTTCATATATACATATATATATATATATATATATATATATATATATATATAAATACATACATACATATATATATATATATATATATAGTTGCAACATAAACTTCTTTTGTTGTTACATGGTTGGGAAAATCCTGTTGTTTTTGTTCTTAGTTTATCACGGATTACCTTGTCCCCTAAAATGTGGTTACTACCTATGATTTCTTTTAGGTTCTTAGGTCTACGATATGCAAGAAGGCCAGGTTCCTTAAACAGTTTTTTAGGTCTGGTTTGAGATGTAGTATTTCCCAGCGACGTTTGATTATTTGGGATAGTGGAGGCAGAGTGGGGTTGAAAGTGGTTACTAGAGGGATGCGGCTAGATTTATTTTTAATCTTGTACATTAGGGTGTCTTCTCTAGGTGTGGAAATTGCTTTATTTATTTGTTCCCTGATTAGGTGTTGTTTATAGCCACGCGTTGTGAATTGATGCTCCAAATTTTCAATGTGTTTATTTAATTCTTCATTGTTGGAACATATCCTTCTGAGTCTAAGCGCTTGGGAATAGGGAAGGTTCTCTTTGAGGTGTTTAGGGTGGGAAGACTTAAAGTGTAGATAGTTGTGGATGTCGGTGATTTTAGTGTGTAGTGTCGTTTGCAGTTTCCTGTTTTCATCTATGTAAATGCGGGTGTCTAAAAATGTTACTGATGTTGTGGATTTTTCATAGTCAAACTTAATTGAGTCGTGCACTGTGTTTAGGGTCATAAAGAATTGGGTAAGTTTGTCATCACTACCCGTGTATACAAAAAATATATCATCGATGTATCTTGCATAGAATACGCAGTCGCTACCAATGGTTGGATAGATATGGGTCTCCTCAAATTTCCCCATGAATATTTTAGCATATGATGGAGCTGCAATGGTGCCTATGGCACAACCTCTTATTTGAAGGTAGTGTGCTCCATTGAAGTTGAAAGTATTCAATGTAAGGACATGCTCCATGAGTTTTATGATGACTTCTGTGGGGGGGTCTTGTTTTCTTCTTTTAGTAAGTGCTTCCTGAAGGGCAGTTAGCCCTTCAATGTGTTTAATATTTGAATAGAGTGACCTAACGTCCATAGTCACTAGAATAGCATTCTCTGGAACAGTTTGTATGTGATTAATTTTGTTCAGTAGATCTGTTGTGTCTCTGATGTAGGATTTTACTTCCTTAGCTAGCGGTTGTATGTAATGGTCTATGTATTTGGAATTTTTTGTCGTGTGGCAGTTGAACGATGAAATAACCGGCCTTCCTGGGTTTTTGCTTTGTATTTTTTAGGAAGGAGATAGAAACGTGCAGGTGTAATGTTTGTGGGTATAAGTGCTGTGTATGTTTCCTTGTCGATTAGATTGTTGCGAAGCATTATGTTTAGTGAGCTAGTTAATTCTTTTTGGTATTCAGGAAGGAGATCTGTAGGTAAGCTTTTATAGGTTTCTTTGTCGGCTAGCTGTTTGTTGGCCTCTTTAATGTATTCTTTTATTCCCCAGATCACTATCGCACCCCCTTTGTCAGCCTGTGTTATGATTAGGTCATCCCTATGTGTCAGCGTATCGAGGGCTATACGTTCTCCTTCAGTAATATTGTCACGTGGCAGCTTACGTGCTATTGTTTTCTTTGTCATTTGCTCCGGCTAGTTCAAATGTCTGTATAGTAATGTCTGTGTTTTGTGGGGTGTAGGTAGTGTCCTTCTCTTTTAGTGTATCAAGTATGGAAGGTGTATAATCATTTTTCACGTAGTGGGCTTTTAACCGTATTCTTCTGAAGAAGGATTTCAGGTCTTTTGTCAAGGTGTCTTTATGAAACCTTGGGGGACTAGGGCAAAAGCTTAGTCCTTTATTTAATACTCTGAATGTATTGAGTGAAAATTTATTGTTACTCAAATTTTTAACTCGCCCATATGGGTCAAGTTTGAATTTGCAATCATGGCGAAGTTCTTTTGTAAAAGCTCGAAAGCTTGCATAATACTGTACCCCCATCCAGGTGTCCTGGTTGGGGGCTTATTCAGATTTTTTAAGGTTGAGTGTGTTTGTTGTTGATTGTCTACTAGGGGCTAATCTAGGTGGTCTGTGATGTCTAATGGGGTTATGCGTTCTGTAGAATGGCTGCTGTGTTTTGGTTTGTGTATATTTGTACGGTACCCAAAGGATGTCCGCGTAAGTTAGTGGTTTGTTTTGTGTGTGTGTTTGTTTTGAGGTTCTAGCTATCGTTGATGGTGGTGGTGTTGTTATTGTTGGTTGTGGTGCTGGTGGTTGTCTGTTGGTGTACTTATTTGGTCTGTTTTGTGTTTGCATTGGTTGTGTGGTGGTCAGTGTAGTTGCGGTGTTTTGTTGTTTTCTTTTGGGGTATGGTCGTTCACTTTTTTCAAAGTTTGGCTTCATTTCTCCTTTGTTCCTGTGTCTGGAGGAAATATTCCATATTAATTTTCTTTGTTTTTCAGTTTTTGTTTTTTGTAGTTCCCTCACTGTTTGGTCTGTGTGAGCTTTTATGACATTCTTTATGTTGGTATATTCTTCCGTGTCCGTTTGTCTTTTTATTTTCTCATCGAGCAGGTTAATTTCTGCTGTTGTTGCCGTTATGCTTTCCTGGCAGAATTGCATGGTATCATACATGAGTTCCCTGGAGAAATCTTCTAATTTACGGTACCATGATGTTAGAAATGCATCACTGTGGTTACCTATTGAAGGTTCCAAATCAATCCTGAAATTGGTTGGTACTAATTGATCCTTCAGGTATATCCTAATATATTCCCGGTGTGATTCATACCTGGCTAACTTGTTGGTTGCTCTATTCATACGGATAGCCAATAATTCGGTGTTTATTGGTTCTGTTGGTGTTATGTCCTCGGCATTTGGTTCAGTCCCGTGTCTATTATTCATGATTATTTTTTTAACAATAAAAAAATATTAAAAAATTAAAATCTTCAGACACACTGGGTTGTAGATTTATAGTCTTTCGTCTTTCTTTAGTTCACTGCTACCAGCAAGGAGAAATATTTCTCCTCCCGATGATGACCATTTCGGCCGAAACTAGTCGAGGAATCTAAATGGAATAATAATAAAAAAACGAAAGAATATTAATCTACAACCCAGTGTGTCTGAAGATTTTAATTTTTTAATTTAATATTTTTTTATTGTTCAATATATATATTATATATATATATATATATATATATATATATATATATATATATATATATATATATATATATATATATATTGAACTGCGGCGACATTCATAAACGAACCGTAAAACACGTCGGATCAAACGGAGGTTTCTTCTACAAATCGACAGCCAGTTTAGTTCCTTGTCGGAGTGTACATCTTTCTTTATTTTAAGAGTTATCCAATTGTCTGATTGTTGTAATGGGCATTGTTAAAACATAAGTCGCAATTTAGTAAGGCTCCTTTCTAAATTGATAAGGAAAGTGAATTATCTTCGACCAGGTTATTTTACTGTAGATCCTATATCTGATCATTTTCTTATGCAAGATGTAAACAAAGCAATTTCTAAAGAATCGGATCTTCTGGGAATTGTTTAAACAATGTGTTTTTTATTTGGTAAAAATCTTATTGATGTTTTTTAGCACAAGTCTGACGCATAATTATTTTGTTTGTTTAACGTCAAATCAATTCATTATGGCTTATTTAATACTGAAATTTTATTGTGAGTTTTGGTAATTTTTTTTTTTTTTTTTTTTTGCTTTTTGCTATGAAAATAAATTACTGGTCATTTTTTGCCGTGTATCTTAATATTTTCATATTTGGAACCCAATTTGGGTGTTCACTATGTGCTCATAGTTGAGACCCTGACAGGCGGTACCACCCTGGTCAGGGCAGGCTTCATACGACAGCAATTAAGGGGTGGTTCTACGATGCTCAAAACCTCCCGATCAGAGGCCTTGCTGCCGGATATAGTTTATCGCCATGCCCAGGACGACAAATATTTCCTTCTTTAAGAATTTTACTATGCATTCGTTTGAAGTAATTTTTAATCATTTAGCCGAGGGAACGGTCGTACACAGATGGTGGGTTTCAATATTTCTGAACGAGTTGAATCTAATGCATGTTATCTATATGAATGTCGTCTTTTATGGTAGTCGTCCAAAAGTTAGTTGTAAACGCTGTTTAATTTGGTTAAAGGAAGACCGGTTGAAGAAACGACATACTGTTTTATCGGTAAATAAGAAAAGCGAAGAAATTTCTTAGTTATTCCAAAATGGACACTATACACAAATATTATGCGATTATTTTGCAAAGAATGATTTCGTAAAAAAATAATATAACGCGTTACACACTTTCACGTATATCCACTCGAATATCCTATCTTAATATATATATATATATATATATATATATATATATATATATATATATATATATATGTGTGTGTGTGTGTGTGTGTGTGTGTGTGCGTGGGTAATATGTATTTTTAAATATATAGATACACACACATACACACACACGCACACACATATATATATATATATATATATATATATATATATAAAGAACAGTGAGATATATAATTCTTATTGATATTTTTTTTATTTTTACAAAATAGTGCTGAATGTAAATATATGTATATCTCAATTTAAATATATATATATATATATATATATATATATATATATATATATATATATATATATCGCTATATGTATGTGTGTGTGTGCGTGTGTGCGTGATTTTGTATTTATATGTTATATATATTAAATTTAATATTGCAAATATTAATGCGCCGAGAAGAATTTTCAAAATACAAAACGTATCCAAGTTAAATATTGAAAAAACTTCTTATGTAAATCTCGGAAACGATATGTCAAATACAGAAAATAAATGAGCCTGTATGGAGAAAAAAAATCAGGAATTTGATTAAAAATTTTTAAAAAATATATTAAGTCAGTGCCATTCGATAAATGAATCCAACACTTTTCTTATTTATTTCCTCGTGATATTCTAACCTGGTGCAATTCTTTCTTACTTTTTTTTTTTATTTCTAACTGTCCATTTCTTCTTAATACATATATATATATATATATATATATATATATATATATATATATATATATATATATATATATTCTGCAAACTTTCGTAATATCTAAGTCTTCGATCAGAGATACTTTACAAAATTAGATAATGCAATTACAATGTCTACATCTTTTTAAAAAGCTTACGCCAGTATTACTTTTATAATTATTTTTATTTTTATTTTATTTTAGGTTATTTATTCATTTTTCTTTGCCAATATGGCTAATCAAATTTTCTGAACCCTCTAAATTATTAATAAGTATCTTGCCAAATTACCGCTGTTATTACGCGGTACATCACATTTGGTCGTGACGTACTAGGAGAAAGAAAATAAAATACGATGTAACAGCCATTTTTACATTAAATATCGCATCGTAAAAGACATCAACAGCAGTTGTTGACGCACTCTTATGTGTGAAGTGAATTTAAATACGTAATACAAATCACCAAAACAAAATAAAAATAATACTATAAAAAAATGTCTCGATTCTACACCAGCCATCTTAGTCATGGTTTTTAATTTTGAATGTTTGAAGTTTATCTTATCGAATTATCTATAACAAGAGTAGAAGTAAGCAAGTGAGCAACAGCAGATATCACAACTAGTACTCCAGATGTTTGTTTTTTTCCAATTGTTTAGCCTTACCCAGCTGAAAATGTCTTCTGCGTATCTGTTCATTATCAAGAGTTGTCGGTGAGGATCATCTTTAGTTGTTGAGAAGTTTCTTTTATTTTTAGCTTGAAGAATGAGTCAGCAAAGGCGACTCACAGGTTACATGTAGATTCTTGGTAACACCCTCAATTGCAGACCGTCTGCGTGGAATAGGTTACTCGGCCTGAAAGTGTTTCTAGCCGTACACAAATTGCACTGTACTGGGTTTGATGATAAACTACATCTGCCTCCTGGGTAAGACGATAAACTACGTCCGCGTCCTGGGTAAGACGATAAACTACGTCCGCGTCCTGGGTAAGACGATAAACTATATCTGCGTCCTGGGTAAAAAGATAAACTACATCCGCGTTCTGAGTAAGACGATAAACTACATCCGCGTCCTCGGTAAGACGATAAACTACGTCCGTGCCCTGGGTAAGACGATAAACTACATCCGCCTCCTGGGTAAGACGATAAGCTACGTCTGACAGCCAGGCCTCTGATCAGATTTTGAAGAGCGTGGAACCACCTCTTAATTACTGCTGTTCCCAGATCCGCCCTGACCCGGGATTGTAGCATCTATTAGGGTTTCAATTAACCTCGAAACTGTGGCTCAAAATATTATAAAAGTGTAAAAATATGTTTTAATATTAGAAATACTTTGCAAAATTTATTACAAGCAATAAATTTTTGAGGAAAAAATATTACCAGCAATACTTAAAATATATTACCACCTATACATTTAAAAAAAAAAAAAAAAGTATTACCAGCGATACATTTTTGAAAAAAAATAAAAATATTACCAGATATACATGTTTTGAAAAAATGTTGCCGGCTATACATTTTTTTAAATAAATATTGCCAGCTTTACTATTTTGAAAAAAATATTACCAGAAATAGATCTTTGAAATAAAAAAAAAAGATATTACCAGGAATATATTTTTGGAAAAAAAATATTATCAGCAATAAAAATTTTGTCGGCATTTTGTCGGCATTAAATAGACCATTGAGTTTGATATGCCGTAAAACAAACCGAACCAAAGCAATTTAATCTCCGTCAGGTATCTTTGATCCAAGCAGAGTTTATCTGTGATAATCCCAGTATCCTCTGTGTTCTTTTGAACATATATAAAAGCAATCTTTGTACTCGGTGGCACATCAGAACGTAAAAAGAGCTAGGTGATTCAAGAGTTCATCTATAATAGGGACAGTCAACTCCCAACCCCTCTGGGTCAGGTCTGGATTTTCAGGAAATAAGTTTCTAATAGGTGAGTCTGCCTGAAATTATTTCTAACCATACATTACTTGCAAGATTAGGTGTTTCATTTATCCAACCACATCTCATATATTTAGCTTCGACGCATGCGAATTGTGTACACTTGCCAGACGGGCGTACTGGTAATGGTAATATTAGCCATTTCATTATAAGGAAACATTTGGAATTTATTGAACGAACAAACAGTAATACTGTTCGTAGAAATTTATAAAATCTTTCTGTTAAAACTACTTTTCAGGAAATTAAGTTTCTTGTTGTAAAGTAGCTAGAACCCCTTCAACACTCTACCAGATGGCCTGGCTCATAGCCTTCAATAATCTACAGTTAAGCACTTCAACAGTTCATCCAAATCAGGTTAAAATACTAGCAAACAAACAACATGAAAGAACTCTTTCATTTCATTAAACCATATCATATACTACGATACTTAAATCAATTTATATTCCAAAATAAAACAAACCACTGCATAAAACGGACAACAACGCCTCTAGTGATCATGTCCTTACAAACATATATATATATCTACAAAAAGCTGAGTATCATCTACCATGTATTCAATTGCGAAAGCAGAATAACGTATATCATATTTTATTACTTCATGTTACTTCCTTCCCCAAAAAATCAAGTTGTCCTTGTAGTTCATATAGTTCTTTGTGTTGTACCTTATAAAATGCTTGTGCTTAATCCATAGAAAGGTAAATATGAATAAATATTTGTATTGCTTTCCTGCTTTATTTATAGGAATTCATCTCCGTTATCATTAAGCCGCTATTCCAATGGAGTTTGCATGCATTTACACCTGGCTTCTCAAAGAGCGACATGGAAATAAATCTATTACATTAATAATGGTGATGTTAAGATTAGTCGTATCATTATAAGGAAACATTTGGCATTCATTGAACAAGCAGCCAGTACTACAGTTAGGAGAAATTTTTAAAATCTTTCTATTTGACCTCTTTTTCGGGAAAATACGTTTTTGTTGTAGAGTAGCTAGCACTTCCTCAACACACTGCCAGATGGCCTGGCTCATAGCCTTAAGTACTCTACAATTAAAGACTTCAACAGTTGATTAATAAGTCGATACTAAGCTGATTAATATTCGAACTGATCTTACTTCATTTGACCCTCCTCTATTCCTTGTAAGTTGTCTTGTTAATTTTTTTTTTTTTTTTTTACATATTGTTCTGTGATTTTTCGATGTATTCGTTAGCACCAGATACTGATGCTAAATAAATATAAACACTCTTCTCTGTGTACATTCACTTCGTCGATACAACATTTCTCATGCCCTGTAGATATTATCGATCTGTCCACTATTGATAGGGATTTCCTTCCTAACCATTTATTTGAAGTATTGTGGAATGTCATTATTTTCTATTCGAATTGTATGCAATATCCATGTTATATTAGAGTTGCATTTTAGTATGTCAGTGTCAATCTAATCGCATACTGCACACGCACTTACTCACTCACTCACTCACTCACTCAATCATTCAATCAATAATAATAATAACTAGTCAAATCCCCATCTTACGAAGATTTCTCTTAATCATAATTTTAAAATAATTCTGCAGAGAATGTTACTTTATTTATGGTAACTGGATTTTTGACGATTGCTTTACTCGGTTTCCATCGTTTGATACTGTGCAGCTGAATAAAATGCCGCTTTTATCACGATCGCAATTACTTCTCAACCTTTAGCTAAGATCAAAGTGTAGCATCTGTTCTCAGCAGCTTAATCTTTCTCTCTCTCTCTCTCTCTCTCTCTCTCTCTCTTTATTTCTTCCTTTTATTTTCTCACCGAAACCAAGTTGTGTCTTTTCCCCTCTTTCTACACATTCAAAGCCCAATAGAATTTTCTTTATGAGGTGTTGGCAGGGCGCAACGGTTGTGCGAACTAACGAAGGAAGAGCAGCTTCTCTCTCTCTCTCTCTCTCTCTCTTTCACTTTTATTTTCTCACCGAAACCAGGTAGTGTCTTTTCCGCACATACAACGTAGAATAGACCTTTCATTATGAGAGACAGGCAGAGCGTGAGGGTCGTGCACACTAACGAAGGAAGTGATACGCACAATTATAACAGCATTTTTCCTTTTTGGCATAATACTCTAAAATGGCCTTGTCATTGCTTCTTGTAAACTGAATTCCATTGATGATTTGTTCCTTTCTCCAATTCTCCCATTCTTCTCCTAACCCAGAAACTCACCCCAATCCAGTTCAGTCCAATCAAACATTTAACAGAGGCCATTATAAGTGACCACTGATAAGATATAATCAAATGTTTATGGTAACTGAATTTTTGACGATTGATTTACTGTGCAGCTGAAAAATGACGCTTTTATCACAATCGAAATTACTTCTCGGCCTTTAGCTAAGATCAAAGTGTAGTATCTGTTCTCAGCAGCTTTTTCTCTCTCTCTCACTTTCCATTACTTCCTTTTATTTTCTCACCGAAACCAGGTAGTGTCTTTTCCGCACATTCAACGCAGAATAGACCTTTCATTATGAGAGATAGGCAGGGCGTGCGGGTCGTGCGAACTAACGAAGGAAGAGACAGGCACAATTATAACAGGATTTTTCCTTTTTAGCTTAATTCTCTAAAATGACCTTGACAGTGCTTCTTGTAAACTGAGTTTAGGAAGCACCAGACAAGATGTGACAGTCATATTCAATGTATGGATAACTTTGACATCTAGATACGTTAGACATTTGGATACGTTTTAAAATTTAAAATATAGCGTCCCTACATGTTCAGCCTTTTCTTTCGGTGTAATATTATAACTGATGTTTACTTATAAATGTGTAAAACAGTTTCTGGCGAGAAAAATTGTCTAGAACGACACAGTGATCCAGTTCAAGTCATGCCACTGTAAAGGCATGAAACCACACACAGATCCACCCTTGTTCAAATTAATTGTAAAAACCGCTTTAGTTTCCTTTCTTTCAACATCGATCAGTTTTAACCCCCCCCCCCAAAAAAAAGAAATCGAATACACCCTCATTTAATCGATTACACTGTCATTTTGATTTTGATATCAGCAATACGGATGGAAGGCAAAAAGGGTTAAAAAAAATAAGCGTTTCATTTTGAAAGTGTTAAAATTAGGGTCCCACCTACAGGAAAATAGTCTTTTGATTTTTGTTTGGTGGTTCACCAAAGAAGTATAAACATATTTTATGGTACAAGCAATGTATTTATTTAAAAGAAAAACCAGCAGTAGTAATACATTTTGTAGCAAAATGTCAATCAAACAGCACTAAAGCAAAAAATACGTTTATATAGTCAAATTACAAACAATACATTTACACCCTTGTGCAAATTAATTGAAACAATCCCTTTAGTTTCCTTTCTTTGATATTACAGTCAATATTAGGCCTACTGGAATGACAGTGTGCAACAGATTAATTTTTGACTCAGATTAGGTCATTTGCACTGATGTGCAGTAATATAAATCTATTTTCACGGGGTATGATGAAATTTATTTGGACTTGAAAAATATTGCATCATCCGTGATTGCAGCAGATTTTTATCACGTTCAAACACTATTGTCTCGACTGTCGATTAGTTACCCTACGGCCGTTATCTGCGATGGACGTTACCCCAAGGAAAAAACTGTAACGCTGCACGAACACACTGACAAGCCTTACAAGTGAGAAAATCAAAGTACTATCGACTGGTCTGGAACGTCTCCTGATTTAAATCCAATCGAGAATCTGTGGTCAAGTTTCAAGGAACAACTTCGTGGAATGAATATACGAAATACTAACATATGCACTGGGTCATGTTTCCTTATAAAATACGGTAAAAGTAAATAATAACGAAATTATTCGTTTTGATTCAATTAATTTTCACAAAATGTCGCTTTTTAAAATATCGTCACCTACAGTCTATAAGATTCAAGGTAGAAAAAAGTGAGCATATATGTAAAAATGGCAGCAATGTTTAGCTTTGAGGTATTGTACGTATCGCCATCATCCCGGCTGTTTCGACTTGAAGGCAAATCATTTCTCATCTTCAGAAACCTTTTAACGAACTCTTACCACTCTATTACAAATCTCCTTGTCTTACGCTATTCCTGGAAAATACTGCAGATACCCCAAGCTTCTTCTTTTTTTTACGTACGTGGATTGAATTTTATTGATGGTTCTGTAAAGATACAGAGGGCGATTACCTCACTTTGGTGAAGATAAGTTACATGGGCCACGTGAGAGCTGCTTAATGACTTCACGCTATACCAATTTCAGTTTGTTTTACAGAAGCCCAACCGGGAAGTTGCTTTCTCTGGCCCGGGCCCCCATGGTAGAGACTAAATCTGCCTCCTCAGCAGCTGACAAACCCATGGTGCCTTTTCTACTTGGGTATATAAACACAGGATTATCTTCATATTATATTTAAGGAACATACTTTTTGTTCTGCGAGCCGTGTCCCTTCAGGGCGTAGGCGGTCATGTCTCTCCACAACTTTCTTTCTAAGTATAATTTGTCGCTTCGCTATGTCTCCTATTCCCTGTTCTGCGAACCATTCTCTGAATCTCGTACAGTAAATTATGCGGTGTTTTCCTTTTGACCTTTTACCTTTAATATGTCCTGTGAGTGTCAAATTTTCCAAACCTTCTTTTCTTATCTGCCCTAGATATTTAGCTGTCTCTTTCCGATGCTACATATAAGTGCCTTTTTTGATTCCATTCTCTGTGGAAAAAAAAAACTAAAAAAAAGAAAGAAAAATGTGGTTGCTAACCTATTTAGTCAATGTTATTCCCGGCATCCTTCTGTAGAACCACGTTTCTATTGCGTCATATCACTTCTACATTTGCGATGAGATGGTACAGCATTCACTGCCATATAGGAGAAAAATATTATATAACAGGTCAATACTCTTTTCTCTCTTTCTAATGAAATTTTTAATCAGTTTTGACTAAGGCTTTTAAAATTAAATTCGATCGAATCTAATATTACATCTCTTGACAAACTATGTTTGCCCTGATGTAATAATGTCAATATACAATACTGTGTCAAGTTATCGATTAAAATGGCGTTACAGTTAACATTATTATGAAAAGAATATCAGTCTTCTCTATTAAATATTCAACGGCGAACTGTGAGAGATTATGCCTTGAGGACCGCTCTTTAAAATACAAATGAAAAGAACTGATCAACTTCAAAGAACATCGAAGATAAAACTCGTAAATAATTACTAAAAACAAATGAGAAAGAAAAACTAACTATGCGGCATTTGAGAACATTAACAATTGATAAATATGCAAATGAAGACTTTTATTGCAAATAGAGAAAGTTATTTTATCGTCTGTCAATCTTTCCATGTCTGTTTTAAATAAAACTTCTGCATTTTTTTAAATGAATCGATAAAATCATTTCATCTGTCTGAAGTATATTAAAATATATTGTTACTTTTCTTTATTTTCTCTCATTTCGACAAATAGTTGGAGATTCGTCTCCAGTAAAGCTAGTCGAACTCTCTGCCTTCTGGCAGAGAGGAACCCAGACGAGGCTATGCCAAAGGGCAGAGTGTCGTCTAGGTTGGTAAACAGCTAACCGACGCCGTTTTTTACGGGGTCTACGGAGAATTTTTTGACCCGATACTACGGGCTCGGATACCCGACGTTAAATTCGGCCTTGTGTCATGTTTCACCGCGTGGGGTGGTTGGCAAATATCTTTATTCTTCATTATTATTTTTTTTTTTTTTTTGCTTATTTATTGTTTCAGCGTTTAATTTATTTTCAATATTCTAATATTTGTTCTGTATTTTGTTATTAATTTTAAGTTTATTTCTTTGTTTATTTCTCAAAGCAAAGTTAATCATACACAATTAAAGACTCAAGATTTTTTTTTCAAATCTATCTACATTACAGAAGTTCGGTATGCGTAAAATGACAATATGTCAATGCTACTTAAAGTTTGGTACACATTCTAGTGCCAGTACGTGAACCATTATCTCTGCCGGTACGTAGAGTTTCCAGGAAACAAAGCAACAGTAATCACATTCCACGCAACCGAAGAATGTCGGGATAATTGAATCAGTTTTTTTTTTCTTTTATCACTTCGCTTTTAGCTAAATATTTAATATGGTTACATTTTTCAATTGCTCTCTCATGATAACAGTCATTCTTACAAAAAATTAATATTACATATATATATATATATATATATATATATATATATATATATATATATATATATAATGATAAAATTATTTGGCAATCCGTATGGATACTTCCAAAGAGTACATAGATCCCGAGAGAGCTCAATGTAAGAACAGACCAAATGATAATTAATTAAGAAAGCGTGATTTTAGATATTCATGGTAATATCCATTTTATTTCGCGAAACCAATATGCAGGTTTCACTTTATCAGACTAAATCCATTTATTGTAGAAACCGTTTGCTGTATATATATATATATATATATATATATGAATGTATATATATATATATATATACATTCACATATATATATATATATATATATATATATACATTCACATATATATATATATATATATACATTCACACATATATATATATATACATTCACATATATATATATATATATACATTCACATATATATATATATATATATATATATATATACATTCACATATATATATATATATATATACATTCATATATATATATATATACATTCACATATATATATACATTCATATATATATATATATATATATATATATGTGTGTGTGTATATGAGGTTGGAGCAAAAATAATGACGTAATAATGTCGTTTTTTGACGTATTTTTTAACATCAAAAAACGACATTATTACGTCATTATTTTTGCACCAACCTTATATATATGTATTCACATGTCTGTTAATGGACATGATTATTAAACCAAATTCTTATTATATTTGGCTTTTTTCTTTATTCCACGATTTCTTTTCTTGCCTATTTGCTAATTCTTTTCGTCGATTTTCATTTATTCTACTGTATACCCTTCTTTTTTGATAACATGACATGAAATAGACTGTCGCCACTCAGCGTTGACATCAGTGTCCACACTTCTTATATTTACACACGATCTTTTCTACTGGGAAGCTTTAACTTATAAATATGACCATCCTGAGTCTCAAAGGCAATAGCGTCGTAGGGACGCAACATAACGACAGTGGTATGTCATGGTTAAAATAGAACTACACAACCTGATTCTATTGAAGCTGGTTCAAACTGAGAATGTGCCTTCTGGCAGCTTGTCAAATACGTTTATACGCCTATGTTTACCCTGCTACTTCCCCAGAGATGAAAGAGATAATGTATGTATTCATACCCTTGACATGATTATTTGCATGCACTTGCATATAACAAACCTGCCTGTAATTCGAACTCGGTCCTTCGATTTCTCATTCCGAGTAATATCCATTACACCACGGCACATCCCTTATAAATATAGCATAACTATAGCAAAGAAAACGGCGATTTACCTCGTCAAACCAAGAGATGACTCCTCAGGAGACGTCTCTCCGACAGGCGTAAGGGAGATAGTTCCATTACGGCGAAGCACCAGGATAAAAAGAGCTGCACCAAGCTGTTCGATTTGTGATAATGGAATCAGGGGGCGGGGAGGGTATAGCCAAGAAAAAGGCGACTTACCTCGTCAAACCAAGCGACAGTGTGTCACGTGTATCTTACGACGGAAAATGCGGCGACAAAGAAAATTACTTACCAAAATGCTGAAGACGAAATATTTAAATAAAAAAAAAACTAGTCCGTTGCAAGAGTCTCTATAAAAGTGTTTTGATATGCAAAATTTGGGCGTCCTCTCCCAGTTGTCGACGAATGGAAAAAATGCTCGGCAGATAAAAAGAGTTGGTGTTCTCGAATCGGCAGGTAAAATTGATGTATTTTGGCTACCGCATTCGTCGGAGAGTGAGTTAACTTTCTGACTGGTTACGTACGTTGTGATTTGTGAGATACTACCTGCGAATCGAGTTTTCGGCATTTCTTTCTGCCCCAATATTCGAGTCGGAACTTACAGTGATTTATTCTCTGCGTTGTAGAAGTAATCTGCAACAAATATTTCCTTTGCATTCTCAGATCGCTTACAATAACTTAAAGCGACTGTATTATTATTATCACACACACACGCACACTCTCTCTCTCACACACACACACATATATATATATAATTATTTATTTAAAAATTATAACATAAATATGAACATATTTATGTTACAATTTTTAAATAAATCATTACATCTGCTCTACTCTGTATTGATCACTCTTTTAAGAATAGTAATTGTTGGTTATTGGAATTTATTCCGTATACACCAAGCATATACTTGCTTATATATATATATATATATATATATATATATATATATATATATATATATATATATATATATATCAGTTCTACAATTATTCTAATATATTTTCTGTTTATACGTTATTTTTATAGATACAGAGCATTTACTTAGATACAGTAGACTCCCGGCCGACCGTGACAGTGTAAACCCCGGAGAATAGTTTCTTTGGAAGTTTTTATATCGTACAATGTCGACTCTTCTGTGTTGAACTCGGCCATTAGTTACAATGAACTTTTCCCAGCGTCTAGTCTGTTTAAAATTTCCACTTTTTACGACAACTCCAAAGTTGTTCTTTTCCTCTTATTCCCATCATCTTTTGCTCCAATACAAACCATTAGCTTGAAATAAATAATTATCCAAAGTAAATTTCCTCAAAAAAAAGAAATTTCAAATCAGTTATCACAAAAACAGTTCAATTATGCACATCAAAATCATGTCCGGATATGCGGGATTCCGGTACTGTATTAGCATCTATAACAATTATGTCTAAACAGAATATATATATATATATATATATATATATATATATATATATATATAGTATTCACATTATGCGGACTATTGTTCTCATCTTTGTCGCCATATTTGTCACAACGTTTCGGCCGTTGTACGCTCCGGCCTTCTTCAGGTGGTTGGAATTTCGAACTGAACCCTTTATTTCGATCCCTGGGGTAGACAGTTCTAGTTCCACGTGCCATGTTTGATGGATGTCAGTTATCAGTTATCTCCTGCTAATTTGCCCTCGGAAATTTCTTATGTCCGGATATGCGGGATAAACGGGTATTGAACTCACACACTTTGGGTCCTGTCACTGGATCTAACCAACGCCTTTATCCACTGTGCCATACGTCCTTGAGGACATCTGGGTATGAATTTCTGGGTATTATAAACCTAATGTTTTCAGCAACCATTTTTACCAGTGCTCATATTGCATTTTTGCTGTTATCATTGCGTGTTTTTACCAGATATATATATATATATATATATATATATATATATATATATATATATATAATTTTTGTGTATATATATATACTAGCAGTAGAACCCGGCGTTGCACGGGAATGTAACAGTGAGAGATAGATCAAGTATCGACGATCATACAGCCTGAAAAATAAAATTGACAAAGATTATTGTTTAAGGTTGACGGCCACGTATGTCTTAATTATTTTTTTTTTAATTATTATTTTTTTTGTTTTTTTTTTACGAATTGGTCAAACCCAAACTCAAACAAAAACATTGTTTTCAATCGAGTCAATGAGTCGAAATGAGTCTACCGATTGAATAGAATTTTATTATAAACAATTGTCTTATAAATGGAATTTTTAAAGCATTCTGAATGTAAAAATAAAAAAGTGTGCAAGACAATAAGAAACACTACCTGTAGGAAATACGACCCCATATATAAACGAACACAGACACACACTCACAAACAACCTGGGTTTTATAAATATAACTCGATATGAGTTGTCCCCCTTTAATTAATATCTTAATCGTGTTTTCAAATTGATTTTCTGCAAAAAAAAAATTGTTTTTTCCAATTTTCGGTGCTGTCAGAACCACTGCAAGGTAATTTTACGTAGTCCTGTGAAGTTTTGTTGAAATCAGTTGAAAAATGTAGGAAATCCGATCCAATATATAAACAAACACACACGCACACACACACACAACATGGGTTTTATAATAAGTAAGATGATTTAACAAGTCTTATTCATTTAGTAGCCTTTCTGTAATCTTTTACAGTTTATGATTTTTACTTATTGAATACAGTAAAACACCATGTGTATTTAAAGTAATTTCCGGTTATCATTTTTAGTTAGGAGGACTTATATTAATATTCTAATTTATTTTTATGCCCACTCTTAAATAGGGCTTCCTCATAACTTGTTTTATTGGCCTCAAAAATGTCCCTATTGGAGGAATTAGTAGAAAGTCTATACCAATATTTTTTGGAATATATTAATATAAATAACCACAACAGTACTCAGAGTAAACGTAATAATAGGCAAAGAAAGATTTTGTGGTTCAATCCTCCTTTTAATTTTGCGGTAAAAACAAAAATTGGCAAGATATTTTTTGATTTATTAGAGCAACATTTCCAAAAAAAAAAAACTGAGTTACATAAAATATTCAACAAAAACAATGTAAAACTTAGTTATTGTTGCATGCCGAATGTAGGGACTATAATAAATGGATTGAATAAGAAAAAAAACTAGGAATAATCCACGCAGTAATCCTCCTACTTGTAATTGTAGAAACAAAAACATCTGTCTATTACAGGGAAAATGTCAGCAAGAATGCGTTGTTTATCAAGTGAAAATTTACAAAAATACGAGGATACTAACCCTAAAACATACATAGGTGCTACTCGGGATAAATTTAAAAAAAGATATTATAACCATACGAGTAGTTTTAAAAACGAAATAAATTAAGCATAGTACCACGCTATCTACCGATGTATGGAAAACCAAACAAGAAGATAATATAGACCCCATCCTTAAATGGTAAATATTAAAAAAATGCCCCAAATATAAAGCAGGCCATAAATTTTGTAAATTATGTGCAGAGGAAAAATTAGCCATAGCTTTATATGATCAACCTAACCAGCTATTAAACTCCAAAACTGAAATCCTTAACGTATGTAAACATAAAAATCTTGGCTTCTAAATTAGATGTTTTCCCGCTTATTTATCATTCCACCTTAATGTTCGTGTTTTTTGTTTTTTTTCCCTCCCTCCCCATTTTTGTTGAATAAATATTTACCTCCCCACCCACTTAGGTGTTTGCGTTTGTGGTTCTTTGGTCACGTGGTATAATTTTAATTATCGCCTATAAATATGCGTTTCTATTTGCCTCGTTAGCCGTACTTTCCCTGATGATCCGCTTAGGTGACACTTAGGTAGGTTTGTCTGTCTCACTAGGTGTATCGATATATATATATATATATATATATATATATATATATATATATATATATATATATATAACCACACAATATGTGTATATATATACATATATATATATATATATATATATATATGTGTGTGTGTGTGTGTGTGCGTGTGCGCGTGTATATATATAGAGAGAGTGAGAGTACGAGGAAGAATATGGACGCACCCACAGACAAAGACAAGTGAGAAATAGAATTCGTGTCATTACAAGTGTATATATGTACATTATACAAGTCAAAAACTGATTTAGTATTTCGTTGTGTAACCTTTCGCTTTAATGACAACCTTAATTCTTCGTCACGTGCTATAGACTAAATAATTTAGTAAGACAACGGCCTACGACACATTTTTCCGACGTTTCTTTAATTTGCGAAAAAGCTCATCTTGTGTTAAATTTCCTATTACGAGGAGTCTTGTCCATTATCGCCCAAACGTTTACAATTGGGTTAAGATCAGGTCAATGACTAGGCCACTGGAACAGTTGCAATTTACTATCGTCGCGTTTCCGCTCTAGAAAAAATGTATTTTTAAGGCAGCATACTTAGTTTCGTCATCGTCACTCACTCATTTATTTCTTGACTTGCATAATGTTCATAAGTCTTTGTTAATAGCCTATATTAATAAACGATTTCTGTTACTCACGTGTCTTCGTAAAAATACAAAAATTGACTTTTTATGGGTGCGTTCAATTTTTGACCTCATACTATATATATATATATATATATATATATATATATATATATATATATATATATATATATATATATATATATATAATGTGTATGTGAAAATATATCGAATATAGGAAAGAACTGGTTAGGTAAATAATCCAAAGTTCCATAGTATTTTTGTTATTATTTTTAAAAAATAGTGCTCGATACAAAAGTAGACCATAAATATTAAAAAAAAAATTATAATTCGAAAAAAAAAAATTCGCTTGAAGATAGAACAGAGCTTACTTTAATTCAATTTAATTCAAATAATTATATTGAAGTTTTCGACTCTTGTTTTGAAACATGAGAACTCTTATGTAGCGTAATGGAATCATATTCTTAAATAAATAATTATATATATATATACAAACAATGATAATATATCGAACATATAAAGCTGCTGTTACTAAAACAGTGCTCGATGTATTACCAATTTTATCTTTCGATAAAACAAACATAGTGCTGCGAAAATGGTTCACTTAAAAGAAAAAAAATGAAATCTTCTACTCAGTTAGGGACCAATATCCACAGAAAACGTATAGAAAAACAAACAAAAGATATAAAGATGTATTCATTTTAATGTAACAGAGATAAAGAAACGCCGAAGAAAGAAACGATAAACAAAGAATGGGAGAAAATATAAAAGATTCTTATGAAAGAAATGTTCACAGGTTACTTATATATCGAATCATATTGACAATATCATTGACCATTATTTCTTTTATCTCTTTTTTTATCAATAGTTTTGAGTAGATAGATCTTGCCTTGTCTGTGTTGAGACGTTTCTCTTCATATATCCTAGCATTTGAGTTATTCAACGTAGTTTAGTCGTTTAGTTATCATCCTGAAAAGACTTTGTATTTATTCCCAGAAGATACAGTTTATCCTGTCCCTGGAGTTTTTGATTATACATTTCAACTTTCCGTCATTGTAAGATCTGGGGACAAATTTATATGAGAGCCAGCCCATATGAGAGGAAGACAAATGTTTTCACGTGTTTTCGATGTAGCGCTATGATCTTTCTGATAAGTTTGTGTATGGAGGTACCCAGTCGTTAATAGCTACATATGAAATTAGAAATTCAACAGTTGAGGACGCACCCAGTCGTTAAACGCTACATGTGATATTAGCAATTCAACAGTTGAGGACACACCCAGTCGTTAAACGCTAGATATGATATTAGCAATTCAACAGTTGAGGACACACCCAGTCGTTAAACGCTAGATATGATATTAGCAATTCAACAGTTGAAGACGCACTCAGTCGTTAAACGCTACATATTATATTAGCAATTCAACAGTTGAGGACGCACTCAGTCTTTAAACGCTACATATGATATTAGCATTTCAACAGTTGAGGACGCACCCAGTCGTTAAACGCAATATATGATATTAGCAATTCAACAGTTGAGGATGCACTCAGTCGTTAAACGCTACATATCAAATTAGTAATTCAAATGTTGAACCAATTCAAAGCTGCCCAAGGCCGTTTTTTAAGGGGCATAACGAAATAATGAAAGAAATGAAAAAAATAATTAATAATTTTATGAAGGGGATTTATATTCAATATTAATAAAAACAGTCATGTTACAGCTTCCTTTCTAAAAGAAAGAAAATAGTTTTCTTAAGACATGCGTTATTTCAGATACGCGATAAGTCATTGACACACACAATATTCACACCCCTAATATGTCGAATATCAACATTAAACTCCTGAAATGTTAAGATCTAAAATAATAGCAGTCTATTCTTATTTCGCATTTTAAAAATGTGTAGGGATTGTGTTCAAGGAATACACTAATCAAAAGAACATTGGAAGTGAAATACACATATACACCATTGTGGAATCTAATTGAAACACGATGAATAATTCCGTTATTATTAGGTTGGTGCAAAAATAATGACGTTATAATGTCGTTTTTTGACGTAATTTTAACGTCAAAAAACGACATTATTACGTCATTATTTTTACACCAACCTAATATTTACTTTTTTTTTTAATATTTTTCCAATGAATCATGACCCAGTGCACATGTTAGTACTTCGTATGTCCATTCCACGAAGTCTTTCTTTGCAGATTGACCCCAGATTCTCGATTGGGTTTAAATCAGGAGAATTTCCGGGCCAGTCTATAGTACTTTGCATTACACACTGGTAAGGCTTGCCCGTGTGATTGTGCAGAGAAACAATTTTCGTACGCTTCCTTGGAGTAAAAAAATCTCAACCCTATCATAAGAATATAATGCATAATTACACTTATACAATTAATTGAAACAAAACTAATAATTCCGTCATTACTTACTTATTTTTGCATATTTTTCCAATGAAACCAGTGCACATGTTAGTACTTTATGTGTCCGTTCGTTGAAATCGTTCCTGGCAGATTGACCACAGATTTAAATCTGGTGAGTTTCCGGGCCAGTCTATAGTACTTTGATTTGCTCACTGGCAATTTTCGTACGCTTCCTTAGAGTAACGTCCATCGCAGACAATGGCCGTAGGACAAATAATCAACATTCCAAACAATAATGTATGGACGTGATAAAAATCTGATGCAATCATGGATGACGCAATATTTTTCAAGGCCAAACAAATTTCATCATGACCCTCGAAAAATATATTCATATTATCTGACACCACTCTATATATACTATTTTGAGAAAAAAAATCGATTATGCGTAGTCACTTCAGTTGGTCTAAAACTAATCGAATAGTGAATGATTTATACTAAAGGGGTTGTTTCAATTAATTTGCACAAGGATGTAAATTATTATTGGTTGATAGGATAAAGTTACATAACTCTCAAAATGCTGTAAAATCAACGATACAGTTTATATTTCTTTTACACTGTTTACATTATTCGGACTATTGTCCTCATCTTTGTCGCCATATTTATCACAACGTTTCGGTCTTCTTATCAGTTATCACATGTTAATTTCCCTCTGAAAGTTCTCCACTGCCGTAACTGGGTATTGAACTCACACTATTTGGGTCATGTGACTGCATCTGACCAACGCCTTTATCCACTGCACAGGCGTAGGTTAGATCCAGTGACAGGACCCAAAGAGTATGAGTTCAATACCCGGTTATGGCAGTGGAGAACATTCAGAGGGAAATCAACAGTAGATAACTGATAATTAACATCCATTAAACATGGCATGTGGAACTAGAAAAGTCTACCCCAGTGAGCGACGTGAATGTTAAGTTCGACATTCCAACCACCTGAAGAAGGCCGGAGCATACAACGGCCGAAACATTGTAATAAATATGGCGACAAAGATGAAGACACTAGTTAGAATAATATGAATAATGTACATAATACCGCATCTCAGAAATATAGACAGACACTGAAGGGCCGAAACGTTGTAATAAATATTGCGACAAAGATGAGGACAATAGTCCGCATACTGTAAATAGTGTACATAATACCTCATCTCAGAAATATAGACAGATACTGAATGGCCGAAACATTGTGATAAATATGGCGACAAATATGAAAATATTAGACCGAATAATGTAAATAGTGTACATAATACCTCATCTCAGAAATATAGACAGATACTGAATGGCCGAAACTTGGTAATAAATATGGCGACAAAGATGAGGACAATAGTCCGAATAATGTAAATAGTGTACATAATACCTCATCTCAGAAATATAGACAGATAACAAAAGGCCGAAAATTTGTAATAAATATGGCGACAAAGATGAGGACAATAGTCCGAATAATGTAAATAGTGTACATAATACCTCATCTCAGAAATATAGACAGATACTGAATGGCCGAAACTTTGTAATAAATATAGCGACAAAGATGAGGACAATAGCCCGAATAATGTAAATAGTGTACATAATACCTCATCTCAGAAATACAGACAGATAACAAAAGGCCGAAAATTTGTAATAAATATGGCGACAAAGATGAGGACAATAGTCCGAATAATGTAAATAGTGTACATAATACCTCATCTCAGAAATATAGACAGATACTGAATGGCCGAAACTTTGTAATAAATATGGCGACAAAGAGTAGGACAATAGTCCGAATAATGTAAATAATGTACATATAATAACTCATCTCAGAAATATAGAAAGATACTAATGTTTCTTTTTCCTCTGTATTTTTTTTTTCTGATGAATGATATTTTTTTAAATACTCGACAGAATATTTCATTTTAATTTCGTCGGCTTGTAAGAATGCGTCACCCATTTCTTAGACACTATCGTCGACAGTGGTTGCGAAAAATCCAAAGCTTTAAGCATAAGTTTGAAACATAGCAGTTGATGAAAAGATCTTTGAAAGACCAAGGCCCAGTCAAGTGTTATTCTTTTTTTTAGCAAACATGTGAGCGGTTGAACGACATCTAAAAAAATTCTTACAAAATCTTCGCTAGTAAACTGCCATACCAATAAATCTTCGTAAACTTCCGATATTGTATGTTCGACTCAGTTGGAATCACACAACCATGTCCAAATATATGGCCAAGATATGTTACTGTCGCCTGACAAAATTCCCGCTTTGCCAGATTAACTGTAAGATTATAAAGTTGAAGTCACGCAAACACTTTCCTCAAACACTTCACGTTCTTTCCAAGTATCATTATAAATGACATTGTCATTAATACAGGTATCTACTCCAAGTAGATCTCTAAGACAAAGGTTCATGAGTCTTAAGAATGATCCTTGGGAATTCTTCATTCCATGTCATTATGTGATACTGATAGAAACCGTCTGGAGATACAAAGGGAGATATTTCCTTTGCTCTTTCGGTTAAGGGCAAAACCCAATGACCTTTTAACAAACCACATTTAGTAATATATTTTGCTTTCACTATTATGTCAGTACGGTTATCCATTCTTGATATAGGGTGCTAGTCCGTTTTGGTGACAGAATTCACCTTACGGTAATCTGTAAAAAATCTAATGGAGACATAAGGCTTATCCATCAAAACACACGATGACGATCACTCATTTTAGCGAGGTTCAATAATGCCATGTTAGAGATTTCTTGATGCCTAATCATTCGAACTCCGAAGGAACTTTTTTCTTTGTATGCATCTTGTCATTATTTCTGATCTCCGATTCGAAAGTTTTTCGTTTTCAATCCGGATATATCGTCATTTTTAACATTCCTTCCTGGCAAAGATTACAGACATCACTATGATTGTCGCAAGGTTTTGCTCCTATTTTTTGAATATTTCCCAGTTTATAATCAAATTCATTTAAAATAATTGGATTTATTTTTGAAAAATGTTTTTTTTAAATATTTTAAACGCTTTAAAATCTAAATAAATCGTTTATTCGCCAATAATTTGCGATCGTCTGATAAAATGAATCGATAAGCAAATGTCAAATGGCACATAACTGACTGACTATTTTCTGGTCTAACTAAACTCTGACCAATAAGTTTTATAATTACACACACACACACACACACACACATATATATATATATATATATATATATATATATGAAGAAATATAGTCTTAAGGTGTGCTATATTTATAGGATAAAGTGCTCAATATCAGAGATAGAGCGTGTGTAAATATAAAAGTGAAAATAGAAGTCAACACTTAGAGGCGACAGTCTGTTTCATGCTATATGCAATCGTCAGTCCACGTAGACTGACGATTGCATACAGCATGAAACAGACTGTCGCCTCTAAGTGTTGACTTCTATGTTCACTTTTATATATATATATATATATATATATATATATATATATATATATATATATATATATGTATATTAGGTTGGATTACTGCGTATGAAAAATATAAAACAAGAGAAACATAAAAAAATATTTTTGATGATCAATCTTGACTGGAAATCAAGAAGCCAGAAGAAAGTGCCACATATGATACGTGCAAATAAATACACTCTGTGCATAGAATTTACTGTTACATTCAGTCATTTCAACTGTAAAATGATTAGATCTAGCCTTCAATCTATTAATGCACTTAAATTCAAATAATCTAGGTAAGAATAGAATTTATCAAATCATTTGCCTTGAAAATATTTATAGAAAAGGCACAGGGAAGTTACATTACGTCAATGGGAAAATGAATGAAGACGCGATGTCATGTTACGGCCTGTAATATTGCTGATTCTTCTTTGAAATTTAGCAGCATTCTGTATATATATAGCAGGAGCAAATGATAATATATGGCAGCAATATTCTAAGCATGGCGAATTGTAGACGTGTAGATATGTAATATAGATTCTGCCGAGAAACAATTGTCTGGCAGTCCACAATGAAGCAAGCTTCCTAGTACCATATCTCGCAATCGATTCGATATAATCTATCAACTTCATGTCAGTGTCAAACGTTAGCACGAGAAGGCGCAATGAGTCATTCACATGGAGCCTAGCACCATCCATACTGATGGAAAAATGAAAACGTTTTCTCCGGGCAATTTTTTGTGGGGGTGGAATTATCAAGCCATTTCTGGCCCAATTTGCACCCCCCCCCACACATATATATATATATATATATATATATATATATATATATATATATATATATATATATGAACATACAGAGACAGCGTGAAAAATTTAAACGAGGCCTTTCCCTTGCACAATTATCTACTATTTGCTTCGGATACTATTAGACATTCTTCCAACATACCCACTTACACCTACACACACACATTCTCTCTCTCCCCCTCTCTCTCTCTCTCTCTCTCTATATATATATATATATATATATATATATATATATATATATATATATATAAAGAAATATAGTCTTAAGGTGTGCTATATTTATGGAATAAAGTGCTCAATATCAGGGATAGAGCGTATATATATATATATATATATATATATATATATATATATATATATATATATATATATATATAGATAGATAGATAGATAGATGTATTAGTGGATTCCCGTCTTGGATTTACTATGATTATTTTTATTTTAATTTCTTAAACATTTACGTTAATAGCAGCCGACCTAGATCTAGAAGTGCTACTAAGAAAGAAACGTATGCCTGTTGACAGAAATTGAACCTGTATCCAATTTTCCCCCATTAAGGAAAACACTTTTATAGCCAAAATGTGTCCCTGCCAATTTGACGACAGGAGATTATCACAATAAAGCAGATTGTAAGAAATTTAAAAAAAAAATAACGTTTATAGTTTATTTGTTTGTTTTGTTTCGTTGTTTCGGTGCATATCAAATTCTTCTGGGTCATTTAAAGCTGAAATTTTATTTTCTTGAGAACATTAGTAATTTATTTTACAAACAAATAATTGCTGGTATTTTTTTGTCAAAAATGTATTGCTGGGAACTTTTTTTTTTGGGGTAATTATGAATATTTTTTCTGGTATTTTTATTGTGTTTTTATGCTTTCGTATTTTTTTTTCATTTCTCTCTCGATCTCTGATGAAACTTTAATAAAAGTGATACATGTTAGATTGAGTGACGTTTCCTACTTGTTATTATATATATATATATATATATATATATATATATATATATATATATATATATATATATATATGTATGTATATCTATATGTGTGTGTCTGTGTGTGTATATAATTATTAATTAAAGATCTAACCAAGAATCATGACATAGCACTATTGTTTCTCTTTGCTTTTTTTTTCATTTCTATTTCGATCTCAGAGGAATCTTTGATAAAAGAGATACAGGTTAGAGATACTTTTCCTACTTGTTATTGTATCATATATATATATATATATATATATATATATATATATATATATATATATATATATATATATATATATGTGTGTGTGTGTGTGTGTAGAGAGAGAGAGAGAGGGAAAGATGTAAATAGTCATGCTAAATGTATGTAACTATATATTTTTATCTCAAATTCATTATAAATTTTTTGTGATTTTTTCGTTTCACTCAGACAGGAAGCCATTATATGAGGTTTATAATACAACATTTTGAAATTAATTATATTTATTTTTGCTAGGTCAAACACAAATGTTTTTTTTTTTCTTCTGATGTAAATATATTTCTCTCAGATTTCTATTTAAATTATACAATATTTCTTTATTCATTTCCGTTGCAATATTTATTCATTTTTCTCATTTTAATTGGATCTTCAGTTAGTGTAATCGACAACAGGACTTTGGAAATCAATGGCTCTCTACAACTTCCTTTCTTTTGTGGCTGATGGAAATGATTGACCTAAGCCCTATCCTTTAAATCATTTACAAAAGCTTGTTTACTAGATTATAAACTATTTTCATCAGTTCCTGTTACCTTCAATGTCTTGTGAGTGTCAAATTTTCTAAGCCCTCTTTCCTCATGTGTCCAAAAATTTTAACTGCATCTTTCTGATGTTAAGAATAAGTGTCATTTTTTTCCATTTTCTTTAAACCTCCGTCGTTGCTCACATGCTCCGTCCACGGTATTCTCAGCAACTTTCTGTAGAACCATATTTCTGATACTTCAAGTCTATTCTTCATCTCTGACGAAATTGTCTAGCATTTACTGCCAGACTGTTTGGATTTCTATATCCGTTCTTTCTTTGATTCGAACAAAATTTTTCTATCTCTTAAAGAATTAAGAATTCCAACGTTTTATTATTGTGTCTTTCCATTTCAAATCACCCCCCAACATTTTCGTGGTCATGTCTCCATACGTACGTGTTATATTCTGCCCTAATTTAATTTCGAAACGTTGTCTTTATTGAGATTATTTACCCTCAGAGTAATATCTCTATCTTTCATAGTATATGTTCTAATTCCTAGGCGATGACAACACTTTCAGTAGTCCTAGCATAAATATAAATACCATAGAGGGTCCTTTAAAAAAGAAAAACAAAGAAACAACGAACATCATGCGTCAGAAATTCTAGTATCTTTTGATGATTGAGGATAACAGCGGCAGAATGATGGCGAGGCAAAAAGAGAGGCGGCGGCAAAGTAACTCAAGCTTGGAAGCAAGGCTGTCGCAGGAGCAGAAGAGACCCGAAAGGAGAACTACATTTACTTTATTGGTTAGGCCGGATAATTAAGTAGAGTCAGTCAGTTATGTGCCATGCGTGATTCACGCGTAGGCGATCATGTATCCGTCGATACATGACTGACAAGGCAGATTTTTCCTGTAGTAGGTCGCCATTTCATTCTACGGGAGACTAGTTTCCATCCAAGGGTATAGAATCCGTTTTGTCCCGCCATTTACCCATTGCTGGGGGAGAAGAGTACTCATAACTTTGCCAAGGGTATTAGCACGTAAGTAAATACAATGGATTTGACTGAATTTCGAACTCGGCTCTCCGATTCCTCAATCCATTATTCCACTGTCCCTCGTATATATATATATATATATATATATATATATATATATATATATATATATATATATCCCGTTGAAGCCTGAAGAGCGGGAGCAAAACCGGTTGCTTCGCCCGTTTTTAATGTCTCGTAATATTAAGTTTTATACTTTTATTTCGATCATTAAATTTTGTACCTACAAAATATCTTTAAATATATATATATATATATATATATATATATATATATATATATATATATATATATATATATAATGATAAGGAGACGGAGAAAATATTTCAGTGACGACATAGGTATGGATTTCGGATTAGATGAATGTGCAAAAGCAGCATTTAAGATAGGAAGAATTACAGAAACACACTCAATAGATCTAGATTTTGTCACAAAGATTAGAGAATTGGAAGAAGATAAGGTCTATAAATACCTA
Organism: Acanthosepion lycidas; assembly: GCA_963932145.1. NCBI lineage: Eukaryota > Metazoa > Mollusca > Cephalopoda > Sepiida > Sepiidae > Acanthosepion > Acanthosepion lycidas. Next base: position 56,700,959 of record OZ010613.1, on the reverse strand, counting down.
GGAATTAGCTTCCCCAAATGAGGAGGGTGAGAAAGGATTATTACAAGTGTGTTCCTCTAGTACTGAATATCGGTCTGATTTCAAGAAACAGAATATCAGCCATAAACACCTTGGCTGACCCAATGGTGCAATACACCTTCAATATCCTTAACTGGATCGTAGCCGACATTAAGCGAATGGACGCCAAAAGAACAAAACTTCTCACCTGCCACCGCATATGTCACCTTAAAGCTGATGTTGATCGTCTGTATGTGCCGAGATCAGAAAGAGGATAGAGGATTATTTCAACTAGTACCTTCTTATAAAACTTCAAAAATTGGCCTTCACAGATAACTGAAAACTACAGAAGACTGTATGATGATATGTGTCAAAGAACCTGAATGTAGTAAACGACGTTATTCAGTAATAAAGGAAGCGAACAATTTTAAAATGGAGTTTCAAATGAACGAACAAAATACAAGTAATGTATAATACATTGACTGAAACTACAAAATAATTAAAAAAAAGAATTCAAAAGCAAATGCAACCGACCAGATACAAAAACGATGGTAAGCGCTTTATGGTCAATATTCTGCCCTTACCAAACAAGTTGATGTAGACAAACCCTGTACTTATCAATGGCTACATAGTGCAGGGTTGAAAGCTGAAACCTAAGGTTTTGTTCTTACTGCAAAGGACCAATGCGTGCTAGAAAATATCTAGCACATATACTGAAAAATTGTGTTAGACCAAAATTCAGATTATGTGATGAATATCCAGAAGCATTTGACCATTTTGTATCAGGCTGCACTGTATTGGCACCCACTGAATATAAAACCCGGCATGTCAGAGTGGGCCAATATCTGCACTGGAAAATCTGCAACTTCTACGGAATGGAAACTGAAAGAAATTGGTATGGACACCACCCGGACCTGATCACGGAGATAGGACTTGTAACAATTTTATGGGACTTATTGATATGGCAGTCCTTGTAGATGGCAATGTATCTTTGAAGAACTTCAAAAACTATCAAAATACAAAGACCTTGAAATCGAAATATCAAAAATGTGGGTCATGAGAATATAAAAAATTACAAGAATCCGGACTGAATGGAAAAAATTCTAATAGACTCATTGAAGCGATTCATAGCAGACGATGCCATAAGGAAATACAAAAAAAATATTCTCAGGAGTACAGCCCACACCTTATGAAGGGATTTATATATGTAAAATGTCTGTAATTTTTTTTTTTTAAATTGCTCAGTGGAAAATATCATGATGACATTTCTGACCTTAGGTCTCTGGGTGGGACCCGGAAAGAAATGAGTACACATCAGAAATCAAAAGAAATATAATAATAATAATAATAATAATAATAATAATAATAATAATAATAATAAGAAGAAGAAGAAGAAGAAGAAGAAGAAGACCTCGAAATAGAAATCTAAAAGATGTGGCACATGGGAACATCAACAATCCCTTTTGTAATTGGAGCCCTAGGACTGGATGGAAAAGATTGCAGTAGACTAATTGAAGGGATTCCTGGAAGTCCATGCCTCAAGGAGATAGAAAAAATTGTTCTGACAAATACAGCCCACACTTTACGAAGGGCTTTATCTATGTAATTTTTTTTCTCAGTGGAAAGTGTCACGATGCCTTTTCAAATCTTAGGTCTCTGGGCGGGACCCGGAAAGAAATGTGTAAACGTCAGAAATCAAAGAAAATAATAATAATAATAATAATAATAATAATAATAATAATAATAATAATAATAATAATAATAATTGTAGTGTGAGTAGCCATGACTAATATAAAATAAATGACAGATCTTTCTAACAAGGAGAATTGATGATGTTTGAAATAAGCAATAACAGGAAAACGAATAGAACAGAGCAAAAAAATAATATATCGCAAGCAAACAATATATGCAAGACAAATTAACAGCAATAAGACAAAGCAATTGTAACATGGAAAAAAAATTCAAAATAAATCATTTAAAATTACAACGCCCGAAACATGATGAATATTACAATAAAGATAATGATATATATATATATATATATATATATATATATATATATATATATATATATATTGATATTGTGTATGCTTAGGCAGCATATTTTCATTCAAACAGGTTTGGTTAAATAATTTCACATTATCATGTCGATTAGTTTTCGTTGTGATCCTTTCAAGTTCATGGATTAATTTCTTGATAGCCTTAGAAAATTGATTAAGAAAAACACCAAATTTTTCTGTCAAATATGTTTTATTTTTCCAAGTACTTTCAATCTCATCAGAACACCGTGTAAGCAGTAATAACGAACATCGAAATGTTTTGAATTTACCGAAACACATGTAGATACTCACAGACAACTTAAGCCCCTGAAAAGGGTCTCAGTAAAATAAAAATGTATTTTGTGAAGTTTAATAGAAAATAACTTCAATATATCATAATAAAAATATATATTTAATTCTGCAAATAGTTCCGTCCATTAATAAAATCCAAAATTAAAAAGTATATATGTCTTCGTATAATTTTCTGGGAAAACGATTTAAAACTGATTTGAGATGTTAAAACATTTTCTGAAATTAAAACATTCTTCTCGTACTTTATGATAAAACGATTACGCATCCAATCAGATTTGCGTAATATTATTAGTTTATAAGATTATTAATTTTACAATTAATACTTGTTTTTATCTTGACGGCAAACTGATTAAATCACATCAGATATGTTGATGATAGTTAGACAATCCTTAGAAATTAATGAAAATATTTTATTAGAAAAGAATGAGATGATTGGAAAATGGTTGGCACAGGATAGAGAAACGTTGAATAAAATCCCGGACAAACGGGGGAAAAATAAAGGAATTAATTGAGGAAGACAATAACAAAAGACGGAGAGAATCTGGATAGGTTTCTAGCTATCCTTACAGATATTTACGAAGAGAATTAGATATATAGATAGATTGGAAAAGTATGAGGCACACAGATAGATAGAAGGTAATGGTACTTTATAAGGAAATATTTGTATTTTATTTATCGATCTGCCAGTGCAAAGAAAGTTTATAGATAGATAGATAGATAGATAGATAGATAGATATGAACAGACTGGTTTAGATAGATAGATAGATTTGAAGAAACAGTGATAGATAGATAGATAGATTTGAAGAAACAGTGATAGATAGATTTGAAGAAACAGTGATTGATAGATAGATAGATAGATAGATAGATTTGAAAAAACAGTGATAGATAGATAGATTCGAAGAAACAGTGATTGATAGATAGATAGATAGATAGATTTGAAGAAACAGTGATAGATAGATAGATTTGAAGAAACAGTGATAGATAGATAGATTTAAAGAAACAGTGATAGATAGATAGATAGACAGATTTGAAGAAACAGTGATAGATAGATAGATAGACAGATTTGAAGAAACAGTGATAGATAGATAGATAGATAGATAGATAGATAGACCTGATTTGAAGAAACAGATAGATAGATAGATAGATAGATAGATAGATAGATAGATAGATAGATAGATAGATAGATATGAACAGACGTTTTAAAAAGTGGACGAAAACAAATACTGTAATGAAAACTTGGAAATCAAAATTTTCAGAATTGAGGCTCCGGATACTGCCTGCAATATTTTTAATTTGCACGGAGTAGGCTAGATCCCCAAATTGTATGTTGGGCTACAGCCTCTAGGAGTAAAGCTGAAAACACGGACAATTTTATTTTGAAACCCTGTAATTTGAGAACATTATTTGTTTTCGCATTTGAACATGGGCTATTGAAAGATAGAGAGTTATTTCCCTTTAATTGTTCTTTATCAGTAGAATCCAATATGCTGTAATCCGAAAGCAATCGCAGTAATGAAAACTTCGAAATTGAAAATTTCAGGATTGCTGGACCTGATCCGACCCGGAATGGTTTAAATTTATTCACGGTGTCTACCCGATTCCAAAATGGTACAATATATAGGATAACTGTCTCTAGGAATAAATTTGAAAAACATTGACACTCTTACATTCGTGTTTATTTATATTGTTTAAGGAACTATACTTCAAAATTCTGACAGTATAATATGATTATAGAAAAACACCGTTTCAACTAAATAATATAATAAGTGAATAATATTTCGACGTTTGAGAGGTGATGCCGGGCTGCAGTCGAAGCAAGATGCGCTCAATAAGAATTTCACTCAATCAATCAACTTTTGTAATTACTTTGGTTGCGCAAGATGTCAATATATCATATCTTCTGCCTCACCTGTTTCACAAGGCTCATAAATTATTCGCTGAAAGAAAAGGATCACTTTTAAAATAAAATAAAACAAAACAGGCCAAGAATAGAATGAGAGAACTAGCGAAGGCTTGCTGGAATTAAATTTAAAAATGTTAAAAAAAAAACAAGGTGAGACATATTGATACAGAAAGAGCAAGAGGAACTTTAAAAGGCGAGAGGTGTTTAATAATGAAAGAGAAAAAGTAAAAGGCCATAATAAGAAAAGTATATTAATAAAGAAAGACACGAATTTAGAATGATAAATATGGAGGAACAAGATAAACGATGTAAATACAACACAAGGTGATAACAGATATTTCTGGCACAAGGCTCCGTCCCTCTGCTGGTGATATCACGGCTACGACTAGCTTGGACCGGCTCTGACCAGCTTGGGCCAACTATGACAAGCCAAGACCAGCTATGACTAGCTTAGACCACCTTGGACCAGCGGCCCGAGTGAAAACACTCGTGTCACCACGTTAAAAACTGACCTTGTGTCACAACCTGACTCAGTGGGGGGGGAGTCAAGGTAAATATCTACTTAATATGAGAAAGGGGGGGAACATGGTGGAATAATGGCTAGCGATCGAGTTTGAATTCCTTTTCCTCTTCTATAGTCTCCGCATTATCTTTTCTTGTTTGATCTACCAATCGTTCGTATATTTCTGTCATATCTGACTTGGTGATCCTCCTATATATCTCAAGGGTATGTAATGTTATCGGTCCTGATCTGGCATCTCGAATACATTCACTTTCTCACCGACGTGTCGTAGCTTCACTGCTTTTTCTCTATAAATTATGATTGTTCCGTTGCGTTTTTATACTTGATACCTTGGCAAAATGAATTTAAGTGTACTACTACATTGGCAATGTGTCATCCTCGTTTTATTCTTGAAATATCTATATGTAAACGTAAGTTCTTTCGGACAGCTTATTTTCTGTTCGAATAAATTTGTTTCACTTAAATATAATGTCTATCTAGCATCTAGCTTTCTGAATTCTGTTCTCTTATTTTCCGCTATTTTCACTAACGTCTTCTAATTCTCTTTTACTCCCACTATACTATTGCATCTTAGTGGCATTATCCCCTTTCTTGTGGGGGACTGACAAACAGAAAAAAATGCAGAAAGAATGTAACACGAAATCGCAGTGGTATTCAGTGAATATGAAACTAGCTTGACAAACACAATTTATCATCGTCCTATATTACATCTTTCAATAACGATAAAAGAGATTTCTAAAGTCAACTAATTGTTAATTCTTTTTTAGTATTGTTGATTCATTTCCCAATGGTATTATCCTTTTCAGTCAGTCAGTTATGTGCCATGTGGGATACACGCTTAAGCGATAATCTATCTTGTGATGCATGACTGACGAGGCAGAATTTTCCCGCAGTATTTAGCCTTAGCTGGGAGTAGAGAAGAAGCGGATACATACCTTTCCCAAGGGTATTATCCCTTTCAGTCAGTCAGTTATGTGCCATCTGTGATACACGCTAAAGCGATTATGTATCATGTGATACATGACTGACGAGGCAGATTTTTTTTCTCGCAGGATTTAGCTATCGCTGGGAGGAGAGAAGAAGAGGATTCATACCTTTCCCAAGGGTATTATCCCTTTCAGTCAGTCAGTCAGTTATCTACCATGTGTGATACACCCTTAAGTGATCATTTATCTCGCAGTATTTACCCATAGCCGGGGGAGAAAAAGAGGATACATACATTTCCTAACGGTATTAATACGTAAGTGAATGTAATGGATTAGACTGGAATCCATTAGATTCACTTGCGTGCTAATACCCTTGGGAAAGGTATGAATCCTTTTGGATGGCAACTGGTCTACCGCAGAAGGAAATGGCAACCCACTGCGGGAAAAATTCTGACTCGTAATTTATGCATCGAAAAATACATGATCGCTTACGGATGTATAACGCATGGCACATAAATGACTGACTGAAAGGGATAATACCCTTGGGAAAGATATGAATCCTCATCGTCTCTTCCCAGCTATGGCTAAATATTAGGTTGATGCAAAAATAATGACGTAATAATGTCGTTTTTTATGTATTTTTTAACGTCAAAAAACGACATTATTACGTCATTATTTTTGCACCAACGTAATAACAGGACAGACCTCGTTCTATAACCTCTAACCTGAGTGAGAAATTTACTCCCTGGCTTTATGTCTAAAGTCATGTGGATAACCAACTTCTTGATTATGTCTTTATTTTTCTATTAGAGTTACATCTGTTATCCTTTTTACTTTTTATTCTTTTGTTGTTTTTACAGTGTTTATTTAGTGTGATTACTTTTATTTGGCGCATTTGTTTGAGCACAAGTCTCCGATTCTCAATAAACTTTCTCGTTAACGCCTTGCCTAGCGTGAAATGATTTAAAAACAAAACATGCACTTTCCTTTACTGTCCATTAACAATTTTTGTCTCCTGTTATTTTCTCTTCTGCTTTCTCTTTATCTTTTTTCTCCTCTTCTTTTTTTTTCTTCTATAAATGTTTTCCTATTGATTTCTCTTACTCCGTTATGTCATGCGTGATATAAACATAGAAATGTCATATACTGAGATAAACCATTAAAATTTGGTTAATTTTCATTTTAAAAATTCTATTTTAGTAAATAAGGAACATTATACTGTTCTTGAGAATAATACCAATAATAATAATAATAATTTTCAAATGGGCGCAGAAATAAGGAGTTTCAAATGGGGGCAGAAATACAAGTAAAGCACAATACACAGGCTGAAGCTGCAAAATACTTAAAAATGACAGCAAAGACAAATGCAATCGACCAGATACAGAAACAATAGCAAGATAAACCACTTCATGGCTAATAATCTTCCCGTACCAAACAAACTGACCTAGACAAAACCCGTACCCATCAGTGGCTACATAGTGCAGGGTTGAAAGCTGAAACTGAAGGTTCCATCCTTGCTGCACAGGACCAATGCTTTTTAACTAGAAATTATCCAGCACATATACTAAAATATTGTGTTAGCCCAAAATGCAGATTCTGTGATAAATATCCAGAAACAATTGATAATCTTGTATCAGGTTACACGATATTGACAACCACTGAGTATAAAACCCGGCATGACAGAGTGGGGCAATATCTGCACTGGAAAATATGCGACTTCTACGGGAAGGAAACTGAAAGAAAATGGTATGGACACCACCCAGACCCGGTCACGGAGATAGGACCTGTTACAATTCTATGGGACTACACGATACACACTGAAAAGATTTTTCCAAGCGTAGCTTAGATGTGGCACAAGGCCGAAATCATGGGTCACCCAGTGAGGATCGAACTCACTTTTCAGTAGTAACTGAACTAGCAAGACAAGCTTGCTAACCATTACACCACGCCGAGGTGCCCTATGTAATACACACTGAACAACAATCAAATCCTACCGCCCAGACATTGTTATTAGAGACCACAAGCAAAAAAGTGCCTCCTTATTGATATGGCACTCCCTGCAAACTGCAATGTATCTTTGAAGATATTCAAAAAGCTGTCAAAATACAAGGACCTTGAAATAGAAATCTCAAAAATGTGTCACATGGGAACATCAACAATCCTCGTTGTAGTTGGAGCCCTAGGATTTGTTGGAAAAGACTCCGGTAGACTAATTGAAGGGATTGCTGGAAGTCCATGCATCAAAGAGATACAAAAAATAGTTCTTAGGAGTACAGCCCACACGTTACGAAGGGCTTTATCGTTCGCAACGGATTCTCCTCCAGTTCCTATCCCACGAACGCAGGTGTTCCCCAAGGCTCCATCCTTGGCCCCACACTTTTCCTTATTTTCATCAACGACCTTTCTGACGCCATAGGTTCCCAAGTTGGCATCTACGCGGACGACACTACAATTTACTCCTGCCTCAAAAACAAATCTAGTGTCGGTGACAAAACTAACCTGGCCGTGCGTCTTGAAATGGACCTCGAATCGGTTGTTAACTGGGGCAACAATTGGATGGTCAAATTTAACGCCTCAAAAACTAAACTACTCTCCATTAACCACCATAGATATCCTTACCTGCCCCCCATTAGAATGTCTGATAGTAAACTTCTTGAGAGCAACTCCCTGCGTCTGCTCAATCTCACGTTGACTGCTGACCTGAGATGGAACAAATACATTGAGTCAATTGCATCGTCCACCCCGAGGAAAGTTGGCTCTCTGTGCCGCACCAGGAAATTTTTCTCCCCTGAATCGATACTTCAAATATACAAAGCGACCATTCGCCCTTGCATGGAGTATTGCTGCCATATATGGTCTGGGGCACCTTCTGTTTACCTCGGAGTTCTTGACAAGATCCAGAGACGGATAAGTAATGTGATTGGCCCTGATCTGGCGTCTCGCCTGCAGCCACTATCTCACAGACGCGCCGTCGCCTCTCTCTGTCTCTTCTACAAATACTTTCATGGTAATTGCTTCGATGAGCTGCTTTCACTGGTTCCCAGTCTCCATGAATTCAAGCGCCCTACGAGGCTGGCATCCCGCTCTCACCCTTACACTGTAGAAACTTTTAATTGTAGCCGTATCTTCTACTCCAATAGCTTCATACCTCGCACCTCTCGCCTGTGGAACACGCTTCCCAATTACTGTTTCCCTGATAGCTATGATCTCCAACTATTCAAGTGTAATGTCAATCGACATCTCCAGTTACCTTGATCTACACACTATCTTTCCCTTCATCCTTTCTTCTATCACTCCTATCTGCTCTTGCTCCAAATCTTCTGCAACCCTCCTGCATCCTAGTGGCTTCATGCCTTGCTCGGGGCGCAATGCTTAAAAAAAAATGTATTTTTTAATATATATTTTTGTTTATTTTCAGTGGAACATGTTATGATTGACCCGAAAAAAATATGTAAATGCCAGAAATCAAAAGAAATAAAAATAATAATAATAATAGCTGTTTCCCTAGAAGGAAACTCTCGGCATCCATTGATTGTTTTGGTTGAAATCAATAAAATCTTATTCTTATTTTTCAGGCAAACAGGTTTCTCAAGTCCAGTAGATATTATCGATTTTTCAATATTGCCTAAGACTTCATCACGTTGAAACATCGGTTCCCGTAAGATCACCCAATGTAAGCAACGTCAAACCTGGTTAGTATCTAAATGGATGGGTCCTTGGGAATGCCACATGCTATAAGCTTGGATGTGCAGGTGGTGTAATGGATAAAGGCTAGGAAAAGAGCAGATTTCAAATTCCAGTAGGGTTTCTTATATTCACTTACGTAAAAATATCCTTGGGAAAGATATGAAAAGAATAAAAGACTAAAATAAATTCTTAGGATTTCTTACTCTTAAGCATGCAACGTATAACTAGCCATGCGTAAATATTTCTTTCTGGAGCCAAATATGGCGAAATCTTATTCTTATTTTTTAGGCAAACAGGTTTCTCAAGTCCAGTAGATGTTTCGCGATAAGATGTGGACGATAATCTGAATAGTGTAAATACTGTGATATCCGTTTTAGTTCCTGCCGTCGTTGGCAGTCATCAAGTGATGTAGTTTATATTATTTGTTACAATTTATTGCTTGTGATTCTGTAGCACCAATCTAGGAAGTTCAAATAAGGAAAACATAAGGATGACCTTTGCCATGACCCTCATGTTTTATACGCTTAAAGACTTCTTTTATCATTGATCTGAAAAATAAAGCCGTTGTATACAGCTGAGAGATGAGATATTTCTGAACGCGTTTGGCGCAATCTCTGACATTCATATGCAGGTATCGATCTGATTTGGCTATTTAAGAACTTGATTCCAGTTTTCACGTTGATATTTTTGGTTTTCTAGACATTTGCGGTTTTGGATTGAAATAATTTTGGTGCAGTCTATTCCCTGTTCAATACCCTTTCCTCCTATACTATACTGATCCATACGCCTGGAGATTTGAAGTGAATTTTCTAATTCCACATCCTGAATTTTTATTATAGATTTATAGTGTCATCACTGCTTTCATTCCAATTCCAGATCATAGTTTCTGTTTAGAAAGGTTTACCTTGACCCTAATAATATGAATATTCAGTAGAGACTTTTTTTTTTTTTGGTTTGGTTTGATTTGTTTTACGGCATATCAAAACCTCAATGGGTCATTTAATGCTTACAATTTTTTTTTCCTGGTAATATTTTTGTTTTATCAAAAATCTATTACTGTTAATATTTCTTTTCCTCAAAAATTTATAGCAGGTAATATTATTTTTTCAAAAATGTATAGCTGGTAATGCTATTTTCCCAAAAACGTATGGCCGGCAACACAATTCTTTAAAAAAAATGTATAGCTGGTAATATTATTTTTTCGAAAAATTATTATCATACGCCTTGCTGTTGGACGTAGTTTATCGTCTTACACAGGGCGCGGATATAATTTATCGTTTTACCCAGGACGCAGAGGATTGTAATTTGAGAAATGAATATTACTAAATAAGCAACATATAATTAATTTTCACCTGACTAAAATGTTCATATCACTAATATTTCAAAACATGTATCTTTTTTGATACACCTGCAGCATCACGTACAATGGAATAGATGTATTCAATTTGGATGTCTTTAATTCGATTTTCTTTCCAACTGTGAAAACAAAATGCTCTCAGTGTGTTGGTTTCCTTTCGTAGTGAAGGCCTAAAAGTGATGGGATAAATTTATGAATATCAAACAGAAGATTTTAGGGTTTCCTTTTTTTTTTCTTTTTTTCTTTTTATGCCACCTTATATATTAGGTTTACTAAATTGTATTACTGATAAAGTTTATCAGTTAATTTAGATTTTGGCGATAAATTGGAATACTTCGGTAGATCTATTTTAAAATAATGACTCAAAAACACTTTTTTCTTAAGAAAATAGTTTATTTCAGGTGGCTGACATAAATTGCTCGGCCTACCTGCCTGAAAAATAACGGGTTTTACGACAATTAGTAACTAAATATTGCGATCAACCAAGATAGTAAATTGATCTTTTTTTCCAAAAATTTGCAATTTCAGTAGAGCAAAACAGTAGCTAACCATAGAAAACTAAGGTCATTTTCGGAATCATCAACATGAAATTATTAAGTTGGTGCAAAAATAATGTCGTTTACTCACATAGTAACATATGTGAGAAAACGACATTATTTTTGCACCAACCTAATAGCTTAAAAAAAATGTGCTTTTTTTTCTTGGCACCAAAAATTCTATTGACCAGTTTAATCCATACACTGAGGTGTTTGAAGTGTTTAGTATATGCTAAATCTACATCTTGAATTTTTAAATTGGATCCAGGATATGTGTCGTCACTGATTTCATTCCAATTCGAGATCATAGTTTTTGTTTTGAAAAGGTTTATCTTAACACTATTAATTGGAATATTTGGTAGAAGATGGTCATTTGAGAAATGAATATTACTAAATAAGCAACAGATAATAAGTTCGTGATGTATATTTTCATATCAATCTATATCTCTGAGATGGGGTACTTTGATTATTCGCATTATTTAAATTATTCAGACTGTTATACACATCTTCATTGGCACAGTCACAATTTTGGAGCCACTATATCTGTGAGATGAGGTATTATGATTACTTCCAATATTTACATTACTCGGACTGTTATCCACATCTCCATTGCTATATTCGCAACGTTTCGGTCTCTATATCTCTGAGATGAGGTATTATAATTACTTGCATGATTTACATTAATCAGACTGTTATCCTCATCTTCATTGCCATATTTACAACTTTTGGGCCTCTATATCTGTGAGATGAGGTATTATGATTACTTCCAATATTTACATTACTCGGACTGTTATTCACATCTCCATTGCTATATTCACAACGTTTCGGTCTCTACATCTCTGAGATGAGGTATCATGATTACTTGCATGATTTACATTATTCTGACTGTTATCCTCATCTTCATTACCATATTCACAACGTTTCGACCGTTGTACCTTTGGGCCTTCTTCTGGTGATTGGAGCTCTGAGATGAAGAATTATGATTACTTGCATTATTTTTATTATTCGGACTGTTATCTTCATCTTCATTGTCATCCGTTGTCAAGGACAATACCCCAGTGGATAAAGACCCGAAGATTTGTGAGTTTAGTACCAGGATACTGCAATGGTCAATGTAAACGTGCAGAGTTTAGTTAAAGGGGAATAACTGAGACATCCGAAAGAGGCATGACACGTGGAACTAGAACAATCTACCCCGGTGGACGAAATTCCAATGGCTTGAAGAAGGCCGCGGCGTATGGCAATGAAGATGCGGAGAAGAATCCGAATAATGTAAATAATGCAAGTAAAATTTTCATACCACCAATATTTTAAAACCTTTAATTAAGAATATGCGATTAAAACATTTTCAGACGACATAACCTCGTATTTATCAATGTTTACTTCTTATGGCCGTCATCTTTCATTATGCATTTTGATATTAGAGAAAAGCGCACAGTCATAGGGCAAACTGATACATACATGGGCACATATATTCACACAATCATTTAGAAAGACGATGTCAAAATAGATAGAAATGGAGAATAAACTGAACAAGAGTATACACAAAGTGTCAGTGAAAATAAAAGAAAAGGTGAAAGGAGAAAGACCTCCAGCAGTAAACGCTAGCGGCATGCTACCCAGTGGCTGTTTAGTGGCTTGCGTGTGGGGTTGTGAATATCACGACAAGAAGGAAGATTTTAAAAGAAAGAAGTTGAAATTTGAATTAAAAGAACTACAATATTTAGTATGGTCAGTGAAAATAAAAGAAAAGGTGAAAGGAGAAAGATCTCCTACACATAAGCCGTTAGTAGCCCGCTAGCGGTCCGCCAGTGGTAACACTGCTGAGACAAACACACCGGCAGTTCGACAGCGGACCTCCAGCAGTAAACGCTAGCGGCATGCTACCCAGTGGCTGTTTAGTGGCTTGCATATGGGGTTGTGAATATCACGACAAGAAGGAAGATTTAAAAGAAAGAAGTTGAAATTTGAATTAAAAGAATTAAAATATTTAGTATGGTTGAAGATATTGCTAATGTTTTTTGTCGTGATTTACAAACTCTGCGTTTCGTTTAATTTAGAAAACCAATCGATGAAATTTGCGCAAACTAATTAATTTCTTGAATTTAATTTAATTTTATAGGACTTCATAAAAAACAATATTTTTAAGAAATGTTTATTTTTCTTTTTAGCAGCGAAGAATAAATTCTTAGGATTTCTTACTCTTGAGTATACAATGTATAACTGGACATGCGCAATTTTTTCTTTCTGGGGCCAAGATACAACTTTTTGAAGAGGCTGGCCCTGTGTTTTGTTTATATTTCTCGCAAACGCAGTGTGAACTGGAAACGAGATTCGTGTATATAAAAAAAGACTTAAGGAAAAGACATGCAAAAATAATATTGAATTTTCAGAAAATAAGTATTTGTTATCTTAATCAATAAATTGGTTTTAAAATAGTGGATTCATTTTGAATGTTAAATGATAAAACTCTTGATTTTTCCCCAAAAATTAACAATTATTTATTATACTAAGTTACGCAACCTAGTAAAAGCAAATGCACTTTGCAACACCTTACCTGATTACATTTCTTCCCAAAATTTCTTTCGATCAATTTTAGCTATCTTAGAAGACGGGAGTTACAGAATTTTACATATAGATAAAAAAAAAATTAAAAACTATAATCGAAGGGAGAGTAAAACTAAATATAGAGATTTTCCCTACTTAGTATCTATGGTGATGGGATTATTATTTGCACCTGTTTTAATATTAAGTTGATGCAAAAATAATGACGTTTTTTGACGTTAAAAAATACGTCAAAAAACGTCATTATTTTTGCACCTGTTTTAATATTAAGTTTGACAGAATCGATAAATTTGTCTGTTGATCTTGAAAATGACCTTCAGTCCTTGGTTAACTGAGGCATGAAGGGGTATTGTTAATTTTAAGTCCTCTAAAATTAAATAGTTATGTTTTCCTTAACTTATCTGTTTTTCTTTTCATTACCACATCTCTTTAGAATCAGCCATTGTGATGGAAGGCAAACTCTGGACATTCTCCTAGTTTAAGTTGGTGAATGCTGGCATAATCCTTGCCTTCAGTTCATCTTTGGTGTTATAAGGGGTTTTCTCTCTCAACTGCGTCTCACACATTATAATCAAATGAGTTGCAGTCTAGGGAGTTAGGTGGCCAGATGTAAGAGGTCATATGGTTGCAGAAATTCTTTGACGGCTATTAATATGTTCTTCTGCTTGTGTAGCATAGTGCAAAGTCCTATTGCTAGACATAGTGTCTTCCATCAGCCAGCCTCTTGACCCAGGTCAGCACTACTTCCTCAAGGCACTTGATATATGTCTCCGTGATGAGTCTGAGACCCTCTGGGATCACTCCAAAAACTTTCGTAATCACAATTAGACTCATCTAATTCTTTCCGAATCATCTACACTGTCCTGAGATTAATACTCAAAAACTCTGAAACTAAAGAGTAAATCTATTATATAAATTTGTCATTGGCTTAATCCAGGGCTTCTAGACGACTTCGGACTCTCCTGCATCTCCTCTGGATGGTCAACTTGTTTAAGTTGGTGAACGCTGCAATAATCCTTGCCTTCAGTTCATCTTTTGTGCTATAAAGAGTTTTGTTTGTCTTTCACTCAACTACGCCCCCCACACACAAGAGGATTGCGAACTGGGGAGTTAGGTAGTCAGATATAAGGAGTTATGTGGTGAGAGAAAATTTCTTACAACAATTAATGAGTTCTTTTGTTTTGTGGCATGGTGCAGAGTCATGTTTCTTGATATAAGTTCTTCTAGCGTAACACCTTCTTGAACCAGAGCAGCACTATCTCTAGGTGAGCAAGTCGTCACACCTTCTTGTTTTCACATATTAAACTAACATGTAATTGGATGATTATATTGAATCAATTGCTAAGTTTACTACTCTTCAATATATTGATCTAGACAACTACTATTGTGCATTCATATCTATAGCATTTGTCGGGGCATCGAATATTTTTGCCATATTTGGTCTGGTGCTTCTGCTATGTAGCTAGAGATTACTGACAAAACCCGAAGAAGAATCGTCAATATTATAGTTCTTGAACGAGCATCTCGGCTTCATTGATATTTACGCCACTGTAACAAAGTGTCCTTTTGCCAGGTCTACGAACATTTATTGGTATCAAATCCTGTACTAAATTGGCGCTGAGGATACCATTTTCTAAAACATCTCTATCAACGAGGTCTGGGAGAAAATAGAAACAAAAAAGAAATTTAAACTTAATATCAGGGAGAGGTAGTTAAAATTTCTGTGGATCGTAATGTGTAAAGAGGGCTTGGAAAACCTGACACTCACAGGGAAACTGGGACAGATAAATGGAGTGCGTAACGTACTTGATGAGAGCGACTCTTCTCCCCATATTTATTCAACTTCAAATAAACAGATTGAGGAAAAGAGGGGCAGTGTAAAGCAAGGCGTAACATATTTGATGAACTAGGAGAAAATGGATTGCAGAACAGGGAGAGGAAGATGTCGAGAGCTATGATCGCCTACATCCTCAAGGGACAAGGCACATAAAATAAGACTCTTCTCCACTTATTTATTCAACTTCAAAGAACAGATTGAGACAAAGAGGGACAGAAGAAAGCAAGGCGTAACATACTTGATGAGTTAGAGTAAATGGATGGTAGAACAGGGTTTGAGAGAAATAGCAAAAAGACAACACTGATTAAGAGCTAAAAGGGCTAGGATGATGTGGAGGGCCATGATCGCCTGTCCTGAAAAGACACGGCACATAAAAGAAGACACACAGGATAGATTGAGACAAAGAGGGACAGAAGAAAGCAAGGCGTAACATACTTGATGAGTTTGAGTAAATGGATGGTAGAACAGGGTTTGAGAGAAATAAAAAAAATAAACTTAGTAAGAGCTAAAAGGACCAGGAAGATGGGGAGAGCCATGGTCGCCTACGTCCTGAAGGGACACGGCACATAAAAGAAGACTCTTCCCCATATATTTACTCAACTTCAAATGAAAGATTGAGGGAAAGAGGTAGAGAAGAAAGTAAGGCGTAATATACTTGATGAATTTGAGAAAATGGATGGTAGAACAGGGTTCGAGAGAAATAAAAGATAAACCTTATTTAGATCTACAAGGGATAGGAAGATGTGGAGCGCCATGATCGTTTACATCCTGAAAGGACACGGCACATAAAAGAAGACTAGATTGGCAGTTATGTCTCATAATTTCACTGTTAAAATTGTTACTTGTAAACATACGTTCTGTGAAAATAATTTCCTCTCTTGAACTTAGAGCTTGTGGAATTCTCTTTGGTTTAATTAGTTTCTTGAGAGCTAGGATCTTTAAAAAAAAAAAGTCCAATATCAATTGTCATCTTCTCTTTCCTTGAAGTTCGTTCTTTTATTGTCCTCTTTGTTTCCTTCACTCTTCGTAACACCTTATATTATAGTTGATTTGATTTCTCTGCTAGAGTAAAATTATCAGAACAATACATGATTTTAAAAAAAAGTATACCGACTAAGAAAGAAAAATACAAGGAACAGGAATGAGACGGAGAGCACAAGACTGAATAGGTATATAAGGATTAATACGTAAGTATGAAAGAACGAAAGTTTAAAATAGAAGGAAAGGGTGCTGATTAAAAACAAATTATGCAAGTGGGAGAAAGTGAAAGTGAAAGTGAAAGTGAAAGTAATAGAAGTAGGTTAAAGATGTGAAATAAAAGTGAAAGTAACTCCCAAGATTTCTTTCACTCATTTATTTTCTCTGTTAATTTCTTCTCTCCGACACATTTCATTTCCACTTCTGGCGCATTTTTTCTTTGAACGTTCAATCTACTTTCACTTTGAGTTGAAAGGAAAAAGCACGAGAAATGGAAATGAAATGTGTTGGAGGGAGTAAATTAAGAGAAAATAAACCAGTAAAGAAGAAGATATAAGCATAAAGAATAACTTGTCAGATTCAAACAGAAAAAGAAAACAGAAAATAGATTAGATTGAAATTAAAATCTTAAATCAACAGAAATATAAAGCGTAAGCAAAGGAGATTCTTTTAATCAATTCACATTTATCAAGTCGATAATGTCATTAAGATGCAAGGGTCTACTGAAAGAGAATGAAAAGACATTAGAAGGAACCAGAAAGCCAATCCTAAACAGAAAAATCGATAAACTTCTAATAATGTTCAAAAGGCCGAGAAGGAGTGTGAACCGGACGACAGGCGAACGTATTAAAGAAAAAATAATAAATAATTACAAATTTCTGAGTTTAGATGGATACGTTAGAAGTTTTGAGCTAAAGTAGATTATCTGTATATATTTCTGAGATGAGGTATTATGAACACTATTTACATTATTCAGACTCATCTTTTAAGCCATATTTATTATTACAACATTTCGGCCGTTATAAGTTCCACTGCCTTAACCGGGTATTGAACTCACACTCTTTGGTTCTTGTCACTGGATCTAACTAATGCCTTTATCCATTGTGCCATTTGTCCTTGGAGAGGGAAATTAGCAGGAGATAACTGGCAAGTGATATCTATTAAACATGGCATGTGTAACTAGAACAGTCTACCCCAGTGAGCGAAATAAAGGGCTCAGTTCGACATTCCAACCACCTAAAGAAGGCTGGAGCGTAGAACGGCGGAAACGTTTTTAAATAATCTACTTTACAACAAAGATGAGGACAATTGTCCGAATAATGTAAATAGTGTAAAGTAGTTTAGTTAACCTACTTTCTGAGCAGCAGACCTACCAACTGATTTTTTTTTTAAATCGTTCCACTTCGTGCAAGTGATATAAAGAGCCGATAATCTTTCAATATACTTAACAATGCGTCATTCCAATAGAAAGGTGGAGGGAATTCCAGTCTCAGAACAGCAGTATAGTTTACCAATTTCACTCAGGTTGTACAGCACAGCATCTCTTACAATTAACTGGTTAATTGCATTGGGTATACGTCAGCTAAAGTAACTGCTGATGTGATCTCAGAATCAAAAAAAAAGAATTTAGGAACTCAGGTAGAATTTACTGGCCCTATTGTGAAAATTATATTAGATGAAATAGTCATTCTAAAAAATTTAATTATAAAAGACATTTCAGGATAATCGAAGTTCTTTACATCAAACAGTTTAAACCATATATCAATCTTAACCCGTAGTAACTTGTGAAATGTCTTTTAAAGACATACCCAACATGGAACTGCCATAGTCTCCCATTTATCACAGTTTTTAATTACGTTTACACCCACACAGTTCAACTTAGATCATATATATTTTTAATCAATTCACTCCAAGCAAGGCGATAATGCCACTAAGACGCAAGGGTTTATTGGAAGTGAAAGAAAATAACATAACTTTATAGGGAACCGGAAACCCCAAACTAAACAGGAAACAGACCATAAATCTCTACCTCTATCCAAAAGACTTGGGAAGACTGTAAACTGGACGATAGGCGAATCAATCTACTCCTGTTAATGTAAAATAAAATTAAAGTTAATGAAAAGAATAATTAGACAGAATGTTTAAGTGTAAACTAAAAGAAGAAAGAGCAACTTTTAGAGAATAACAATGTGAGAATAAATGAAAAAGTAAACTTGAGAAAAGACCAAGGTGAGCAAAAAGGAGTCAGAAAAACTAGTGTTGGAAGAAGAGGAATGTGTAGTTATAAATGAAATTAAAAAGTGCAATTTGTACCTGAAGATAAAATAATGTTAAACAAAAACAATGCGAACGACACGAAAAACAAAAAAACTAATAAACGAAAGAATTGAATATGAAACTTAAACCAAAATTCTACTGAAAGTGACATATGAGAAACTGAAGGCCGTTTTACGCTCCGGTCTTTTTCAGGTGATTGGAATTTCAAACCGATTCCTTTATTTCACCCACCAGGGTAGATTGTTCTAGTTCTCCGTGCCATGTCTCTTCCGGGTGTCTCGGTCATTTCTCTTTAACAGAACTCTCCAATTTTTGGTTCACCACAGTTGTAGCCTGGTATTGAACCCACAACTATTTGGGGTTAGTCACTGAATCTAACCAACGCCTTCATCAAACTAAAACATTATGTCCTGAACAATCTACCCCGGTGTATGAAATGAAGGGTTCGATATGAAGTTCCAATCACATTAATAAGGTGGGAGCGTACAACTGCAAAAAAGTTGTTACTATAGCAATGAAGATGAGGATAACACCCTGTAAATAATGCAAGTAATCGTAATACCTCATCTCAGAGATATATAGACTAAAACAGTGTGAATATGTCAATGAAGATGAGGATAACAGTCAGAATAATGCAAATAATACAAGTAATCATAATACCCCATCTCAGAGATATAGAGGCCGAAACGTTGTGAATATGGCAATGAAGATGAGGATAACTGTCCGAATAATGTAAATAATGCAAGTAATCATAATGCCTCATCTCAGATATACGGAGGTCGAAACGTTGTGAATATGTCAATGAAGATGAATAATGTAAATAATGTAATTTATCATAATACCTTATCTCAGAAAAAACCGAAAACTAAAAAGAATAAATAAAAATAAAATTAAAAGAAATAAGCAAAAACAAGTAAAATTAATCAATCCAAATAAATACAAAATAAAGTAAATAATAAGCAAATTAACAAACCACCCCCGCCAAAATAACCGTTAGATTAGACAGCCTACAATGCAATAGACTACGCAAAATGCATCACTGACCCGTATATATAAATAGTAGAGAAAAAACACAACGGGTGTGACCTGATGATTGCGTCCAGTATGAAACTGTCAGTGGCCTCGAAGTGTTGACATCAGTGTTCATTTTTATATTTACATACGCTCTATCTCTGATATTGAACACTTTTTCACATAAATATAGCGTATCTATATATAAAGTATTGTTACGTGCCAAAATTACTGGGTCATTTTCCGTAGTATGCTGGTGGAAAGGCATTTAAGGGGGACAGGTTTTGTATTAAATTGCTCGATATCAAAAGGTAATGCTAGAGCCTTAATAGAATTAACGTAGAGATCCACTTAACGATCCTGTGAAATTATTCTCTTTGCAACAGAGAGGCAAGTAGCATTGAAGACTGAAAGCATTACAACAATGCGCCCACAAAACGGTATGACTGAAATAACACCACACATTTAAGTGAGAACTTGCTCCACATTAATTCTCTCTCAGTCCTTGAAATTTGTTTCTCCCTACATTATTCATCCTATAAATTAATTTACACGTTTGTCTTTTATATATATATATATATATATATATATATATATATATATGAAGATAGACAGTATAAAAGTTTCATTTCTGTCTTGATTTCTGACCAAGCTTTAATAAAGTGAAACATGTGTGTTAGATTAAGATCTGTTTCCTATTTTTCTTTATCCTATCACACACACACACATATATATATATAGAGAGAGAGAGAGACAGAGAGAGACAGAGAGAGTCTGTTTTTATCACAGAAGGTAACTGATAGCCGGTTAACTCCTGCAGGAATATTTTTCGTAACGGTTAAGCAGAATAACATAACAGTCCTTAGAACTACACATATAGAAGTTCTGAAGACGGTTAGACCTTCATGCCTTCCTCAAAGAAATATATTATCATCTCCAAAATTCTCATACGTCAATATATATTTCTTTTCTCTTTCTCTTGATGATGTTTCATTGTGCATGCAATCACCACTCTTAAAGCCAATACCTATATATTATTTTCGTATGTCTTGTTACAATGGTTTCCTCCTTCTGGCACGTTCTTCTTCGTTCTTAAAAACGCCATGCATCAATCGAGACGAAATTTGATGGAAAGTATTTGAAACGGAAGTTTGGTGAAAATCGATGTGTAATTTAATTCAGTCTGAAGAAAAGTGTTTGTTTATTGGAACCCTTTTGTCAATGTCAAGCTGGACTCATTAATGGCTTAGAGCGATTTGCAAAAGGGATGATTTATTATTAAGAAGAGATGCTGGTGTGTGTCTCTTTTCATGCGATCATAAACATGAGTCTTAACCGACGAATGTTTGTAATCTTGTACACTGGTTTTCTTTAGAAATTAGCTAATACTTCCCTCAATTTATTGTTGCTATATATATATATATATATATATATATATATATATATATATATATATATATATATATAACCCTCGAACGCCCTTTCAACGTTAATAGGTGAAAATAACCAAGTTGCTGACGATAAGACGTACTCGCAATCCATATCCGATAATTCAGTTTTCGTGAACGACACGTTAACCATGTTGGTCACCGAAGACAAAAGTTGAAAGATCCGATATGGATTATCTCCCCTGATACGGATTTTTCATTATATTTTTTTCGCATGTCTTATTACAATGATTTACAGAAGGACACACTCGATGTCAGGAAACATTCCAAAAGTTGGGCAGAGTATTACGAGATAGGAGGATATCTTTGGTAATAAAGAAAAGAATACTGAAATTTTACGTGACAGCAAACTGCATGCATACGCATAGGGAACGAGTTCAGTGAATCTACGAAAACAGAAAGGGGCGTAAGGCAAGGATGCGGCTTCTCGACCGACCTGTTCAACCTACACAGCAAGGCAATTCTGAGAGGATTGGAAACCCTACCCTGATTTAGCATTGGCGGCCACAATCTTAACAACATAAGATACGCAGATGACACAGTACTGACAGCAAACACGGAAAAGCAATGACAAAATCTCCTACAGAAGGTAGCGATGGAGAATGAGAAGAAAGGACTAAGGATAGACTACAAGAAGACAAAATGTCTGGGCATCAATAAAAGGAATGGCTCGAAATGGGATTTGCAGGTCTGGAACACAAGAATAAAGCAGACGCGGATATTTAAATACCTCGGAAGCGTCTTGACAGAGGACGGTAAGTGCGATACTGAGATCCGTAAACTTATTGGGATGACCATGGACGGTTTCTAAAGCTGAGATGAGCAGAGTATTGCAAGACAGAAGGATGTCTTTGGTAAGAAAGAAAAGAAAAATGAGCTGTTACGTGACATCTGTCCTTTACGACAGCGAATGTTGGACGATTTCCTCAATGGTGAAGAAGAGACTCGAAGTGACGGAGATCTGGTTCTACAGAAGGATGTTAACGATATCATGGACCGAGCCTGTGAACAACGATGAGGTCTTAGAGAGGATGCAAACAGAGGAGGCTTATACTTAACACCAGGAAGAGGCAGCTGAACTTCTTGGGACACATAATGAGGGAAGAGGGCCTGGAAAATCTGATGTTCACGAGTCGAATAGAGTGAATGAGAGACAAGGTAAAACAAGGTATTATATGCTTAGCGGCTTTAAGCAAGCCGATGACAGAATGTGGTCTGGGAGAGGTGGCAGAGGTAAGGAACTTGCTGAGAGCTGCAAGGGATGGAGGGAGATGAAGATTCATGGTCACCTACATCCTGAAAGGACACAGCATATAGAAAGAAGAAAGGTCACACTCCATTCTAAGTTGAATAAAGCTTCGGTTAAGATAAACCTGTGTTCCTTTTCTCACTACAAACGCCAAACAAATCTACTCTCCATAATCTCATGATAACTTTCTTCTTCTGTATGTTGAGTCTCTTCAGGACGTGTACGATTATAGATGGGCACAATTTCTTGTAGCTCTTGGTAAATTTTGTCTTTTCGCTATATGTCGTAATCCCTTTTCTCTCAACTATCTACACAAGCTCGTTTGATAAGTTGGGCCTTTCTTTCCTTTGTTTATTTCAACTTGTCTTGTCAGTGTCAAGTGGTTTGGTTTGGTTTGTTTTACGGTATATCAACCTCAATGGCTTATTTAATGCCGACAAACATTTATTTTATTGCTGATATTATGTTTTTTCCAAAAATGTATCACTGCTAATATTTTTTCAAAAAATGTATGGCTGGTAATTTTTTTTCAAAACTGTATAGTTAGATTTCGTTTCGTTTGTTTTACGATATAGCAACTTCAATGGGTTATTTAATGCCGACAGCATTTTTAGAATATATTCGTATACATAGAATATGTATTCTTTGGTTTAGATTGGTTTGATTTAATTTGTTTTACGGCATATCAACCTCAATAGGTTATTTAACTCCGACAACATTTTTCGGATAGATTCGTATGAATAGAATGTGTATTCTTTGGTTTAGATTTGTTTGGTTTATTTTCTTTTACAGTATATCAATCTCAATGGGTTATTTTATGCCGACAAATGTATTTTTAATTACTGACAATACATTTTTTCAAACATTTATTGCTGGTAATAATTTTTTACATATTATTTCTGGTATTAAAACCTATTTTTACACTTTCATGGTGTTTTGAGTCAGGTTGGGGTCAACTATTTGCCCACTGATGGGACTCTAACAGGTGCTACCAACCTGGATCAGGGTGGACCTGGGAACAACAGCAATTAAGATTGGTTCAGCGCTCATTAAAACTTCCTGATCAGAGACCTTGCTGTTGGACGTAGTTTATCGTCATACCCTGGACGAGTCAGTGTCAAATTTTCTAACTTTAACCTATTCATGTCTAGGGTTAACCTATGCGTTCTGCTGTGAAACGATGTAATTTAATTGACTCTTGGGCAGTACAGTGGTTTTTAATGTTTCTCTTCCTAATTCTTCCACATTCGCTTACCCTTTGTGTCTTATTGGCTTGGATGGGGTGATAGCGATTTAAAAAGAAAACTCTCTCTCTATATATATATATATTGTTTCTGCCAGTTTTGTATCATTAATTTCGAAATCAATGGATTTGAGCGATTATAGGCGAAAACTGTACAATTCAATGTAAACTGTGGACATTTTTAGCGGGACTGAAGTGTGACATATTGTACAAACAAAAAAAGTGAATGTGTTTGTTCGATCCTCATAAGTCGAAATCGACTGGAGAGACCATCATATCTCTCCCTCTCCCTCTCTCTCTCTCTCTCTCTCTATATATATATATATATATATATATATATATATATAATGGATATATTTTTGTTATTGTGGATACTAAGATTTCATATTACGATGTATCTACTATAACAACGTTTGACTAATACATGCATACATACATACACACACACACATACACATATATATATATATATATATATATATAATTATACGAATATAGTTTTAATATACACTATTATTATGAGTAAACGTGCTCAATATAAGATATAGAGCGTATGTAGATATGAAAATATAATTTGAAGAATTTGAAGAATAACAGCTTCCTGCTTCCTAGTAATCTTTATGAGAATAAATTCGCCATAATACACATATTGATGAAGATTTCTTTCATGCATGAAACAGATTATAGCCAATTAGTTTTTCCCATATATATATATATATATATATATATCCAATATAGGATTAATGTATACGGAATAAATTCCGATAACCAAAAAATACTATTCATATAAGAATGCTCAATATAGAGTAGAGCAAATATAATTATTTATTCGAAAATTATAACATAAATATGTTATAAAATCACTACAAAAATAGCCATTTTGTTTCAACACTTCTGGATTTTGCGGTTGATTGTTGTAGTTTGTTCTAACTATTATTTTGGCAGGAACGGTTTTTAATTTGTGTTTATTTGGGTTGATTATTTTTATTTGTTTTTTCTAACTGTAACTTTATCGGGATTGGTTTGTTTATGTATTTACTTGGATGAATTTAGGTTAATTTATTTCACTTCTATATTTTCTCTTTTCGGTTTTTCGATTTTTAAGTAACGTAGTATTTATTTATTTATTTATTTATTTATTTTTATTATTATTATTTTTATATTATTATATTTTCTTATCGTTATATAATAGTTATAGGTATTTTTTCGTCCGATTTTTTGGTTCGATTTTTTAGTCTAACTAATATGTTGGTCCTAATGGTTTGCAAATTTGTTTATTATTTACTTTATTTATTTGGGTTCGTTTTTTTTTGTTTTTTTTGTTTTGTTTTTTCGTTATTATTATTATTATTATTATTATTATTATTATTATTATTATTATTATTATTATATTTCGTCTATTCTAACAAGTGTGATTTGGTAATTTGTTTGGATTAATTCATTTTGTTTATTTTATTGTATTTTGTTTTTTCTGTTTTCAATTTTTAAGTAACGTAGTAACCATTTGTTTTCATGTCTGCATTTTAGATGAGCTCGGATCTTTTATTTAATAATTTATTTTGGTCTGGGAAAGTAATGATAGCTATTTTTTCCTCCTCTTTTTTATATTTACACACGCTCTATCTTTGATATTGAGCACTTTATTCCATAAATATAGCACACCTTAAGACTATATTTCTTCATATATATATATATATATATATATATATATATATATATATATATATATATATAGTTAAACCTAGAGAGCCAGACAATCCTACCAAGATTTCACCTAACCGGATCCTCGGGGAAAGCTAAGCCTTCCCTGACGATCCGCTTAGGTAAAAAACTTGGTAGGTTTGTCTGGCTCTCTAGATTTAACTAAGTCTGCTCTTCTTACTGTATTGAGCACTTTATTTAGTTATTTTGTTTACTCGTATCGGTTTTTTTTATTTGGGCATGCTGGGACTTGCATGCTGGACGATTATTTTAGGCTAACGTACATGTTTTTGTTTCTTTCTTTTTTATACCTTTTTTTACCTTTTTTACCTTTGGTATTGGTTTGATTATTCGCAAATCAAGGCACCCAAGTTTTTCCGGATGATTATAATTTCTTATACTTATAAGATTATTACTACTATTAATACTACTACTACTACTACTACTATTATTATTATTACTACTACTACTACTACTACTACTACTACTACTACTAATAATAATAATAATATATATATATATATATATATATATATGTATGTATGTATGTATGTATTATTATTATTTTATTTCTTGTTTGTACTCATTTCTTTTCAGGGCCTCACTAGTCACGTAAGGTCAGGAAATTTTACATAGATAAAGCCCTTCGTAAGGTGTGAGCTGTACTTGTGAGAATATTTTTTTATATTTCTTAAAGACATGGACTACCAGGAATCCATTCAATGAATCTATTGGAATGTTTTACAAATCAATTTGAAGGATCCATATATTATAGAAAGTAATAATGTCATCATGTGCCACATTTTTGAGATTTCGATTTCAAAGCCCTTGTATTTTGATAGTATTTTTAAGATCTTCAAAGATACATTGCAGTCTGCAGGGACTGCCATGTAAGTAAGGAGGCACTTATTATTATTAAAACATAAAATTATATTAATACAAAAATAGCAAACGACTCGAAAAAGGCATGGTCAGTGGCGTTATATTTTTTTGTCGATAGAATGAACCAAAATCTGTAAACAGGTGACTTCATAGAATATATACATTAAAATAGTTTCTGTACGTGTTCGTGCAAATTCCTCTAAAAAACAAGAAAGGTAAGAAACAAAATTTAAAATGTTTATGGAACATAAAAGTTTAGAAGTAAATTGAAAACAAAGATAAAATGAAAATGGAAAAAAAAATTCAGATAATAACTTCAAATATATCAAACATAGAACAATCGAGGA
The DNA here is from genome assembly GCA_963932145.1 of Acanthosepion lycidas. Classification (NCBI taxonomy): domain Eukaryota; kingdom Metazoa; phylum Mollusca; class Cephalopoda; order Sepiida; family Sepiidae; genus Acanthosepion; species Acanthosepion lycidas. The sequence continues at coordinate 56,674,141 of OZ010613.1, read as the reverse complement.
AATCACGCGAGAGCGAGAAAGAAAATTAACCTGAAGACGAATGTCGGAAAGAATGATGACACTGATATAAAGGGATAATTTTTGAAAACACGGAAAAAAGAAAACAGGTATCATTGAATTAGATAAGAAAAATAAAAACACTAGTGATAAATGGCAGTGGAAAAGGTTAGAAGTCAAGTCTCAAATAAATTTTAAAATGCCCCCAAATAATAAGCGTGTGGGGGAAGAAAACAAATATGAATTTAAAACAGAAATGAAAACAAAAGTGAAAGTGAAACCAGATAAGGAAAGTGAAACTGAAAGTGATTTTGAGAGTGAAACTGAAAGTGAAAGTAGTAAAAAAACATTTGAATTAAAATATGCTTGAAACTAAAACTAACCCAATGTATATATCTGACTTGCATAAAGAAAACGCTGTCATCTGATTAAATTCTGACTGGATGAATTTTTAAAATACATGTGGTTGTCTTGACAGTGGGCGGGACTATGAGAAATGTAACATTTCATTCGTGCTCAATGTGTTTGGAAGCAGATTAGGCGAAAAATTAAAAAAAAGATAATTCATTCAAGTAAGTAGGTGGATGTACGAAATACATTTAAGTCAATGGTGGGTAGGGGAAAAAGAGAAGTAATCGAAAAAAATAATATAAAAAAAATCGAGTGTAATTCAGATGACAGGTTTTTTTGGCAGAGCTGTTTGATTGATGATTGTGTTTGGCTAAGACAAAATGAACTTTAGTCTTAGTTCAAACCAAGTCATTAGCGCTAAAAACAAAACAAAGAAGATGAGAAATGAGAAATTTAATGCGAGAAAACTCAAATAGGTGATGAAGTTTAGTAATGGCAATCAGAAATAGGGAAAATGAAATAAAATCAAAATGAGATAAAATAGAAATAAAAATTTAACATTCAGAGCTTTGAAATTTTAAAAGAATTAAGAGATCAGCCGATCACGTTACCTTGGTTTCAACCTTGCGGCATCTTCAGGCGATCCGTGCTAAATAACTTGCAAACGGTTAATAGGAAGATAGGAAATGGTTTATCTCGGATCACCTGAAAGTTTCAAACGAAGGTAGGGTGATTCGTCTGATCTAATTTTTCCCATATATATATATATATATATATATATATATATATATAGAGAGAGAGAGAGAGAGAGAGAAAGAAAGAAAGAGAGATAAATTCTACCAAATTCCCCTTACCATAAACGATATAAATAGCTAGTTACGCCCATTGAATTTCATTGTTTTTATTGGTACAAAACATAAGCATAAACACGTGGAGAAAAAATACAAATTTTTTGGAAAAGCTAGGCAAAACCGCTTATAGTTAAAAGTTTAAATAAATGGAAATCAACAAATTATTTTTCTAAGAAAAAAAACACGTAAAATCCAATTGGACGTAAAAAAATATAATTCATCTCTGTAAAAAATCATATAAATATCACTATCATGTAAAATATTCATATAAATATCACTAAATCAAATATTAGGTGTCCTCATTTTAGTCTATACAATAAGTTTTTATTGATAATCTTTCTAAGAAAAAATTATTTACCTATATATACACATATATCTGTCATTGAGTGCTGGTACTAATAAAGTAGTTACACATGTATAATAACAGACATATAATTTAAATGAATGAAAATATGCGTTTTATCGCCAGTAGAAAAACTTAGTTTCATGCTGATTGACGATTTCATTATTAATGAAATTCAAATTTGTGCTACCGTTGAGGAAATTTAGCTCTTGAAAATATATTTCAATTGAGCACTGTTGAGTGATAAGCTAATTCCATAAACAACAGCCACCTGCGTTAATGCAAAGCTCTTCAGTAAAATAAATGGAGCACTTTGGCTGATTGTCATTCGTAAAAACAATACGCTAGATTTAGCCGCGTAACTCTACCAACCTCAATGGTAGAAGCTCTGACTGACAGCAAATCACTTGGGTTTCGAACTTGGCTTGACGAATTCGGATGTCCAGTCGCACTGAGGAGGAGCTGTCAAACTGCGAAACAATACTGTCTGCGAATCACACACACACACACATATATATATATATATATATATATATATATATATATATATATATATAATTGCTGGGGTGTACTCATCAAACCAAAAAAGAAAAGAAAAGCCAGTATCAGTTTGAACACAACTCTAAAAGAAAAATTGATTTCCGACGAGAGAAATCGTTTCAACACTCTTTGTTACTGCTTGGTTCTCACTGCCTGCGGAGCGGCCATGTTCACACTGTAACAGCAGCAAGAAAACTGATGCGATGAAGCTAAAACTTCGATCCCGTGACCATAATTGTACCAACTATAAGCACAGATGATCCGAAGTGTGTCAAACCTGAAGATATGTTATGGCAAAAGTGGGAATAATTTTTTTTTTATTTATCCTCGTAATTTTATCCTTTGTGACATCTGTTCCATGGACCAACGCTGCCTGATACTGAGAGCCTGGGTAGTTCTGTCTTGTACCTGATCGATGGTAGGGAATTATATCCTGCTCTGAGTGTTGTCGGTAAACACTCAACATAAGAGAACCTGAGTACCTGAAAGAAATGCGGATATTAACCTAAATTGATCTCAAAATGACCTACAATCTATTGCTAACTGGAGCAACTAAAGTCATGTCAATTTTAACGTCTTTAAGACAAAACTGCTCTTTTTATTCTTCTAAGAGAATAATTTTGCCTCCCATCAGCATGGCTGATGCTAATCTCCAAGGGAGCGAGACATTGCGCCTTCTCAGTCTTACATTTTCCGCTTACATAAAGTGGAAAAATTATAGTGAATCAATTAATAAGTCAGCCATTAGGAAAGTTGGTTCAATGTGTCGTACTATGCAGTTCTTCTCTACAGAATCTATCTTACATAATTTATAAGTCTCCATTCCTCCTTGGTTGGAATATTGCTGCCATATTTGATCTGGTGTTTCTGCTATATATTTTGAAAATCCTTTATAAAATCCAAAGAAGAATCTGCCTTGTTATTTGTCCTGACCTGGCATCTCGATTTCAGTCACTTTCCTACCACAGAATGCTTCTTTCCTGTTCGTTTTCTAAAAAATCCATGGTAACTCTTCTAATGAATCTTCCTCTATGGTATCTAGAATTTATGAAATGCACTACTAGATTGGCGGTAAGGTCTCATCATTTTACAATTGAAATGGCTAGATGTAACGGTAAGTTCTATGCTAACAGTTTTATCGCACTTCTAGCTTGTGGCTTTTTGGTTTTCAGTTAATTTTGATCTTCGGAAATTAAATGAAAAGCCACACATTATGTTCTGTCTTCATAAATCCTGTTCTATTTTCTTTCTCCTTTATAGAGTCTTTTTGTCTTATATTCTCTAACACCGAGTAACTCAATGCGTCTTAGTGACTTCATTGGCCTTTATTTTTAAAATGTTTTTCTTCTTCATAACTCAATTATTCTACAAATTATTTTACAAAACTCTAGACGGAGTTCTTAGAGACAGTAGATGTTGTTCTGGACAGATCTCGCTGGCGAGAATGAAATGCCACACTGAAGATATCATCCTTGAAATAAGCGTGATCGTGATTTTCTAAGACTAGTGAGGATCGAACTTAATATCTATTAGGTTGGTGCAAAAATAATGACGTAATAATGTCGTATAACGTTATTATTTTTGCACCAACCTAATACTTGCAATTGATCTAGTAAGATAAGCTTGTTAACCATTACATCACATCAAAGTGTTCTTTATGATTTTCTAAGCGTAGCTTATATGTGTCACAAGGCCGAACGTATGGAGCGCCCAGTATGGATCGAATTCACTATTCACTCGAAATTGATCTAGCAAGATAAGATTTTTAACCATTACATCACATCAAAATCTCTTTTATGTTTTTCTAAGTGTAGCTTAAATATTTCACAAGGCCGAAAACATGGGACACATAGTGAGGATAGAATACATTATTTAGTCATAATTGAGCTAGCAGAAATAAATTTGCTAATCATTACACCATTTTAAAGTCTACAAATCAGCGTGGTGTATATTTTTCTGGTATTTTTTTCGAAATATTTTTGTCAAGAATTAAAAGCATTCTTAATCACGAAACTATATCGCCAATATGTTTCTCTCATTGGCGTCATTTTTTTAAGAATCTCATATATTCCGTAATGAAAGAATATTTTCTCATTTCATCTGATTAATCATTCGAAAAGTTTTCCTCTATATTTATCAATTTATATCGGATGGCTTGAGGAGGGCTGTCACACGTAGAGAAACAAGATACAATCTGCGAACGTATCACATCTGGAGAAAACTTTTCACCAATCTTAAATAATTTATTCCATGTAGAACAAGTTCCTAATAATTTCCATGATCCTTCTTTCACAGAAAAAATAGTTTCTGTTAGGGTGTTTCCTTAAATTTTTTTCCATTTAACACTATTCTTTCAATCGAAAAAATATTAAGCTTTGAAAACAATTACATGCTCAGGACTTCATCTACTGAATGTTCAGTGTCAACTTCTGTTGGCTTTTACTCAAAATAAAAATGGCGACCAAACGCAACTGAATGTAAATTCTATATTCAATCCTTTTATCAACTTCGTATACTTTTGTAAACAGTAAACTATTGTAACAGTTAATATATGTCAACTTTGAAAATGGCTAAATGTATCGCCGAAAGCGCAGGGAAAAACAATATTTGTACAGTTTTTATATAATTTATGTACTGAAAAAAAAAAAAAAAAGATCACATGAGAAATTTCATAAAAAACCTAATCAAAGCACATTGAAGAAGCTGTATCTTTCTTAAATACACAAGTACATTCGACTGTACATTGACATAATTTACATCCCTGATGATGATTGAATGTAAAGTCGAAAGTACTGGCGTATTAAAGAAAGACTTTATGCAGCTTATAATTTAAAAAAAAAAGGATCATAACATTCATCGAGTGATTGGTAGGTTAATGCACCTATAAAATTTTGTTAGCGAAGTGATTTCGCCATTTTAAATCACTAACTTTACTAATTTACTTTTTGTATGAATAATTCATTGTAATATAAATTGAACTGCACCACGTATTTGATATATATGTGTGTTATGGGACCTTACCAATAATAATGAGATGGACTATTCCATACGTAATAAATACTGCGCCTCAATAGGAAGCAGGGAGTTCAGTCCGAAGTCGGGCGACCGGTTGATCGGTTGAACTCTCTCCCTACGGGCGGGGAGGAACCTGAAGGAGGCTACGCCGAAGGTCGGAGTCTCTTTCGGGGAGGTAAACCGACCTTGAACCCGTTTATAAGGGTTCGAAGGGCATATTTTTGCCCGAGCCCACGGGCTGGGAAAACCCACGTTAAACCGGCCTTGTTCCACATGATACCCTGGTGGGGGGTGATTAAATACCGTTCATTCCGAAGTCGGGCGACCGGCTGACCGGCTGATCGGTTGAACTCGCTACCTTCGGGCGGGGAGGAACCCGAACGAGGCTACGCTGAAGGGCGGAGTTTCTTTCTTTCCGACTCTGAACCCGTTTATACGGGTTCAAAGGGCATATTTTTGGCCGAGTCCACGGGCTCGGAGATCCCACGTTAATCCGGCCTTGTGCCACATGATGCCATCGTGGGGGTGGGGACTAAATACTGTTCAGTCGGAAGTCCGTCAGGAGTCTGTCACCCAGTCAGAGCGAGCGAGTCAGTCAGTCTAGTCAGAGGCAGTCCGAAACAGAGTCGCGTTCAGACAAATAACAATGTGTGTTTGTGTGTGTGTCTGTCTGTCACTGTCAGTGTGTCTGAATGCTTATATATATATATATATATATATATATATATATATATATATATATACATGTGTGTGTGTATGTGTGCCTCTAACTGAATGCTTTAATATATATATATATAAATACTATATATATATATAAATAATATATATATATAAATAATATATATATATATATATATATATATATAATTATATATTTAAAAACATTTATAACATAAATATGTTATAAAATCACTACAAAAATAGCCATTTTGTTTCAACACACTCATTCCATATACACCAATCATATACTTGTATATATATATATATATATATATATATATATATATATGAAGAGGGAGAAAGAGAAACATGGGAGATAGGAGAAAAAACAAAGTAGATATGAGGACTATCACTCCTTGTGAAACATGTGGCCATCTGCGAACGGATCACAAACTTTTCACCAATCTCAAATAATTTATTCCATGTAAAAGAACTTCCTAACAATTTCCCATGATCCTTCTTTCACAAAAAAAAAAAAATAGATTTTCTGTTATCTTCCCATTTAACACTATTCAATTTCCCTCATTCGAAATCATATAAAACCTTGAAAACAATTACAGTAATTCCCCATATATAATATGACTTCATCCATAATACGCACCCCCCAAAATTGTACGGAATGTGTTGGAAAATGCTTAATACACAACCCTTGTTTTCTAATCAATTGTACCTCACCAATTTCATCACGACCAGAGTTTCCTAATCTTAATTTTTAAAAATGCTTTTAAAAATATTAGGTTGGGGCAAAAATAATGTCGTTTTCTCACATAGTGACATATGTGAGAAAACGACATTATTTTTGCACCAACCTAATAGAATAATATTTTTCTAATTCAGTTTTATGATAATTCTTATTTTATTTTACGGCAATTTTTTAAAGATGTTTTGTATCTGTGCATAAAACGCATCCCTGATTTTACTTATTATCATTTCAGAAGAAAAATGTGTACATGGGGAATTAAGGTACTTGCTGAATGTTCAGTATCTGGTAATGCTGGTTTTTCAAACATTTCTGGTAATTCTGGTTATTCCCACATTTCTGGTATTCATGGTTTTCTCATATTTCCGGTATTTCTGGTATTTCCCACATGTCTAATATTTTCCAGATTTCTGGTATTTCTGGTATTTCAAACATTTCTATCATTTCTAGTAATTGTGTTTTTCCCACATTTTAGGTATTTCCCACATGTCTGGTATTTCTGTTTTTCCCCATTTTTCTAGTATTTCCCATATTTCTGGTAATTATGGTTATTCACACATTTCTGGTATTTTTGGTTTTTCCACATGTCTGGTATTTTCCAGATTTCTGGTATTTCAAACATTTCTATCATTTCTAGTAACTGTGTTTTTCCCACATTTCTGGTATTTCTGTTTTTCCCCATATTTCTAGTATTTCTGGTATTTCCCATATTTCTGGTAATTATGGTTATTCACACATTTCTGGTATTTCTGGTGTTTCCACATGTCTGCTATTTTCCAGATTTCTGGTATTTCACACATTTCTCTCGTTTCCCACATTTCTGGGTTTTTTCTCATTTCTGGTATTTTTCAAATTTCGGGATTTCTGCTTTTTCTCGCATTTCTGGTTTTTCCAGCATTTCTGGTATTAGTGGTTTTACCACATTTCTCGTAATTCTGTTTTTCCCCTAATCGTTTGGATTTACGAGATTTCTGCTGTTTCTGGTATTTCTCACATAACGGTAGACATTACCTGGAGGAAGACCCCATTGTCTTAGAATTATGTGGAAGATATTTCTGGAAGGTACATCTGGGAATTATTTCTTCCGCACCAAGTTTAAGTAATCTTCACAGTAAGTAAAATGTTTTACTTCTAAAATCCAAAATACTCTTAAGGGATGTTTGCTTGCCTGTTTTACATTCATCTCTAATTTTCTTCTTGCAATGTTTCTACAGTTTTCACGATGTGTCTTTCTTTCTACTTAGACGTTAAAAGTTTATTTCCAGTGACCATCTTTTTTGTCTTGCTAGGTCTATATTTAAGGTTGGTCACTATTGATTAACTGCCGTGCTGTCCTGAAGACCAAAGGCCCAAGTGTGGTCATTTACTTCTGTGGAATGACTCGAAATGCTACACTTTTCAATGTCCAACTACTATTTGTGGAAATTTGCTTCAAAATTATATCTTAGAGATAAAAGACGATCACAAATTATTCGATACTTGTGTGTTCAGCAAGACATATATATATATATATATATATATATATATATAGAGAGAGAGAGAGATGGGGAGGGAGGGAGAGGGAGGTAGAGAGAGATAGAAACAGAGATAGACCAACATACACATAAACACATTTACGTATATGTATATATGTGTGTGTATATATATATATATATATACATATATATATATATATATATATATATATATATATATATACATATATATATATATATATATATATAAATATATATATATATATATATATATATATATATATATATATATAATTATTTATTTTTAAAAAATTCATAACATAAATATGTTATAAAATCACTACAAAAATAGCCATTTTGTTTCAACATCCTCGGTGTCTTATTAAGTGATGATGTTGAATGTAAAATAAATGGTTTTAAAAGTTTCAAATTAATTAACAACTTTTGTAACAACGTTTTCCCCTTGCGAAGGATTGTTAATTAATTTGAAACTTTTAAAACCATTCAAATCATCACTTGATAAGACACCGAGGGTGTTGAAACAAAATGGCTATTTTGTAGTGATTTTATAACATATTTATGTTATAAATTTTTTTTAAATAAATAATTATATCTGCTCTAATCTGTATTGAGCACTCTTTTAAGAATAGTAATTGTTGGTTATTGGAATTCATTCCATATACACCAATCATATACTTGGGTATATATATATATATATATATATATATATATATATATGGACAGATAGATATGCATATATATAGTAACGAGATGAAATGACCAACACAAAATACAATATACGAGAATTCAAAAAAATTGATACCGAAGTAAGGTTATAATAACAATTAAATACTTTAAAGTTGGATTTATACTAAAATAGAATTTATTCTAACTAATAAGTATTAAGTATTTATTCTAACTAATAAGTATTAAGTATTTATTCTAACTAGTAAGTATTAAGTATTTTTTCTAACTAATAAGTATTAAGTATTTATTCTAACTAATAAGTATTAAGTATTTATTCTTACTAGTAAGTATTAAGTATTTATTCTAACTAGTAAGTATTAAATTGGTCATTTCAGTACATGTAACAACGTTTCCCCTTACGAGGGGTGGTTAATTAATTTGAACCTTTTAAAACCTTCATTCTAAAATCTACATTCAACATCATCACTTGATAGGACACCAGAGGTGTTGAAACAAAATGGCTATTTTTGTAGTAATTTTATAACATATTTATGTCATAATTTTTTTAAATAAATATTTATATGCGCTCTACTCTGTATTGAGCACTCTTTTAAGACTAGCAATTGTTGTTTATTGGAAATTATTCAGTATACGCCAGTCATATACTTGGGTATAGATAGATAGATTAAAGGAGAAAATAATGCACTCACACTAGTACAGCCACCGTAAATTGGCGTCCAGGCTCTTAGAATATATTGGTATTCTTGGTAGATTTTATATATTCACAGAATGGGATAGGCAAAGAAAAAGAATAGAGATGAATTTGGCTAGATTTTGAGAAAAAATATTCTTTCAAAAATAATCTTTCAAAAAAATTGAAACTACCTGCGTCTATCGTTTCATGCGCATATGTAAACGAGGTAGCATCAAAAGGGCCGAGTCCCATGAAATCCTAACAAATAAAAAAAAAATAGAAGAAATTTTACATTTTGTCATATTCTTATCATTTTCAATATATATATATATATATATATATATATATATATATATATATATATATATAAACGGAGAGGAAGAGGAGAAAAGGAGAAAAATAAATTAAACAGGTATGAACAATTTAGTTTATATATTTAGTTTATATATTTAGTTTATATATTTAGTTTATATATATAAAGAAAGACTGAGTAAAAAAGACATGGATTTAGTGCCATAGATAGATATTAGGTTGGTGCAAAAATAATGTCGTTTTCTCACAATGTTACTATGTGAGAAAAACATTATTTTTGCACCAACCTAATAGATAGATAGATAGATAGATAGATAGATAATGAACAGACTGAGATAGACATGGACAGACAGTTATAGATAGATAGATAGATAGATAGATAGATAGATAATGTACAAGCTAATATGAGCAGATATCATCCCTTTTGTTTAACACTCACATGACTTAGCAGTTACAGACACACATACCCCCCATATATATATATATATATATATATATTTATATATATATATATATATATATATATATATATATATATATATATATATATATATATATGTGTGTGTGTGTGTGTGTATGCTTACCATATATATGGATGAGGATATATTCTTGATCAACCATATCTCTTCGTATATAGAATGTACGATTGTGTTTAATATCTCTCTCTCTCTGTTTCTCTCTCCCCCTCCACTCACACAGACACACACACACCCACACACACACATATATATATATATATATATATATATACTACGTGCCAAATTATTATCGATATAACTTTTTTCTAATATTTCGAAGACCGTCCAATCAATATACACAAAATTTGACACCATTTTGGCAACACCAACCTGCGCAATCACTGAAATTTTCCTACTGATCTGCGCAATGTAAACAAACTGGCGCCATATTTGTTCTCAGCACGGTAATTTGAACGTGCCAAATCAGAAAACTTTTGTAAAATTCCCAGAATTGAGCAAACAAAACGTTTATTAATGTTGTACGTGAATGTTTATTATCAAAAGAAGCTAATAAATAAGATAATCAAACAAATAATAACAGATACAAAGGCTCAGTTTTAAACAAATTAATTAATTTCCCTGTTTTGAAATTACTTGAAGAAGTCGACGATCCATAGAATTTGTTAATTGCAGGATGTCATCTGCTGTAATGCCGCGAGAAATGTTAAGAATTGCTTCCCGCAACTTAGCGTTGCTCCTGAATTGTGGTCCGTTGACGTAGTCTTCGCTTCATTATGCTCCAAAGGTTTCCGATTGGGTTCAATTTGCTGGCCACTTCATTTTTTGAGGTCCATCGAAGCTTAACTGTTTCAAATATTCAGTAGTCTTGTGAGCAGCATGTGAGGGAGCATTATCTTGCATAAAAACAATGGCCCTTCTGAAGCCAAGTCTTTGCCTTTTCATCCACGGTTCAAGATGCTCTTTCATAAACGCTTATGTATGCATCATCAGTCATTTTGACGCCATCTGGTACTCTCCATGGGCCCACTAATGTTTTTCCAATAATACCACCCCAGATCATTATGCCTCCACCGCCTCGTTGGCGTCTCAAACACTGATGGCGATTCTGTCTGTTCAATACCCAGCCTTTGCACCATCTGGCCCATCAAGTGTTGCTCGAGTTTCGTCTGTGAACAAAACTTTAGAGAAGTCAATCTTCATATTGTCCTCGGCCTATTTCAATCGATTTTGAATGTGATTTTTCGTCAACAGAGGTTTTGATACAGCTTTGACTGTTGTTGCTATTTCCCTCAGATACCAACACTGAGTACTTTTAAACACAGTAGGATCCCCAATGCGACTGAAAAGCTCTTGTCTGGTAAGTCCAGTGTTCTTCCTGGCCTCTCGTTTAAGTCGTGGCATTAGGCGACGTGAAATAACCCTCGGCTAGCCTTTATCTGCCATTTTGCGTACATCTGTAGGGTCGGCGGTGAACTTTTTCACTGTTTGATGACACCTCCCAATCATTTTAGAAATTTCTAGGGTCGATTTACCTTTGGTTGAGTTCTGAGGTGATAGTTTTCTTTTCAGCAGCATTTAAACTGCTTTTACGGCCAATCTTTTCACTAAATTCTTACACTTTTCTAATTTGGCACGATCAAATCACCGGGCTGATAACAAATATGGCGCCAGTTTGTTTACATTGCACAGATCAGTAGGAAAATTTCAGTGATTGCGCAGGTTATTGTTGCCATCATTGTGTCGAAATTTTGTGTATATTGATTGGACGGTCTTCGAAATATTAGAAAAAAGTTATATCGATAATAATTTGGCACGCAGTGTATATATATATATATATATATATTTCGCACACCAAAACTGAGCTAAGAGGAATATGTACTAATATATATATATATATATATATATATATATATATATATATATATATATATATTAGTACATATTCCGCTTACCTCTTATATATATATATATATATATATATATATATATATATATATATATATATGCTTCTATAAACATTTAAGAACTTTGTTTATCTATTCGTAGTTGAATTTAGTTATTTTTGCCTGCAATTCACTTGTATGAAGAACTTCTACAATGCTTGTTGAGTACTCTTGTGTTTTTGAATAATATTTCTCCAAACTGTGATATTTTTTAAATGTTCTGAGATTGAACTACGATCGTTTAGGTGAAATGTAAGCCTTTTATTCATGGTCGTTGTAGTAAAACCAACATACATATTATAAGCACTTTTGCCGGAGATGATATCTCCCAAAGGCCATGTAAATTGATACACGATGTTGGTAATTTGTAAAACGCCAGTTGACGGGGAAGAGTTCTTAGGAATGACTAAGTTGGTTGTATTAAATTTAGTATAATATATAATTAATTTTTTTATTTTTTTATTTTTGTTACTTGGATCAGTAGGGGATATATTAGTGTTCATGAGAGTTTTTATAATTTTTTATTAATTTTTTCATCCTTTTTATATTTAGAATGCATTTGATTATGGTATAGTAGTTTGATATATTTAGGTTTATTTGACTTATGTTAATCGTTTTCATAGGTCGTCTAATTCAGATCAGAAGGTTGCGTGTTGAAATCATGTCGGGTTCACCAGTATGGAATATATAGTTTAAGGTTGGGCTAATACATAATAAAGGCCAAATTTGCTGTCTATACTACCATTTTATAATTGACTCTATTTTATTACAGTGGTTAAATTCAGTGACTATCGATTAGTCCATTTTTGTGATTTAAGATTTCATAGGGAGTCGTTGTGTTTTTGGCTGACATATATTAATTTGTTGAATTCATCGTTTTTCTTTGTTTTTTGTCTGGAGTTGTATGTCCGGTTAAACTCACAGGTGATGAATTTGTAACCTTTGCGTCTCGAACTGCTACATGAAACCAATTTTCCAATATTTTTTTTCTGGTTCTGCTGCGCACGTGATTTTTGTTTCTTCTTTTTATTGGGCCTGACACATCCGGGTTTTCCGTTTGAGTTTTAGCAGGGGACGTGTTGTCATTAGTTAATTTTTATGACGTTCACTTACCCTCATAAGCTATGTCCGGTTTCTGTCAGTTGCCGAGGATAGGAACAATAGAAGGAAATGAAAGGAAGTATCCGTATAAGAGAAGAAAGAGAGAGAGAGAGAGTTTTCTTTGTCATTCTCTTAATGAAAAGGAAAGTGTATATTTCCATAGGATGTTGCTATTACCTAATCATGCTATATGTTCATCAATGATGTAATTAGGAAAATCATTATTAATAAGGTTTGTTTAATATTTTTTAATTCAGTATAGAAAATATTTTTGTTTAGGAATTTGCTTTTGCACGGTGAATTAAGTTTTATATAATAGTTATTTTGTAATGTTTAGGGGAATCACTTTTATAGTTGAGAGTCTACGTGTTTATGCTAGCTGATTTTTTATATACAAGGATGTAGTAAATATATTATTATTAGTGTCTATCAATCCATCTGGAAACGGAATTTTATTGTTATTGATAAGTTTGTATGCGAATTTAAGTCCGGAGATTTTTTTAAGTGTTTTTTTTTTTTTTTTTTTTGTAGTTTCTGTATTTCCTCTATGTCTTTGATTAAAATATAATCTACATATCTTTGGTAAATGGAGGTTTTTATCGAATTAAGTACGATATTGTCTAGGCTATTGATCCAGCAGTTGCTAAATGTTGGTCCCAGTACGGAACCCATAGAGATACCATTGCATTGTACGTATAGGTTATTTTGGTGGGCATAAAAAGGAAATAGTGCCGTGCATATCAAGAGTCGTTTTTTTATATTAGGACTAATTTTTTGATTTACCCATGATATTCTTTCATACATTCACATCTGCTCGATGCGTATCCAAATGTAAACAAATCACGTCACACATTATGAAATGGACAACGTCGTACAATGATTTTAAGACTGTTTTGTATGTATATATGTTCTTTTTAGGTAAATGCTGATAATAATTGGTAAACAGGAGTAGGAATTTAGGATATGATTGGACGGAGAGGAATGTTATCTTGATGTATTTTTATAGTTTCATCTATCTATCTATCTATCTATCTATATATATATATATATATATATATATATATATATATATATAAAATAAAAAGGCTTAAACATATAATATTCCATGGAATATTAGTGTTTAAGCCTTTTTATTATATTCTTACTCTGTCCTGGACATTGAGATCTACCTGGATTCTATCCCCTTGGAAATTATATATATATATATATATATATATATATATATATATATACATATATATATATATATACTTGTGTGTGTGCATGTATGTATATATATATATATATATATATATATATATATATATATATGCGTATATATTAAGCACTGTTATCTATCTATCTATCTATCTATCTATCTATATATATATATATATATATATATATATATATATATATTGCCTCCTCTTCAATCGCAGTCAACATCACGGCTGAGAGCTCATGAAACCGGATCGGAGTCGCCGTACGGCCGAGCGCCTCAATTGCAATGGAGAATTGCCTCCTCTTCAGTCGCAGTCAACATCACGGCTGAGAGCTCATGAAACCGGACCGAGGTCGCCGTAGGGCCGAGAGCTTCAATTGCAATGGAGAATAGCCTTCCCTTCAGTCGCACTCAACATCACGGCTGAGAGCTCATGAAACCTGACCGAGGTCGCCGTACGGCCGAGCGCCTCAATTGCAATTGGGAAGTGCCTTTTCTTCAGTCGCAGTCAACATCACGGCTGAAAGCTCATGAAACCGGACCGGGGTCGCCGTACGGCCGAGCGCCTCAATTGCAATTGGGAAGTGCTTTCCCTTCAGTCGCAGTCAACATCACGGCTGAGAGCTCATGAAACCGGATTGGGGTTGCCGACGGCCGAGCGCCTCAATTGCAATGGAGAATTGTCTTCTTTTCAGTCGAAGGCAATATCACGGCTGAGATCTCATGAAACCGGCCCGGGGTCGCCGTACTGTCGAGCGCCTCAATTGCAATGAACAAATGCCTGCTCTTCAGTCGCAGTCAACATCACGGCTGAGAGCTCATGAAACCGGACCGGGGTCGCCGTACGGCCGAGCGCCTCAATTGCAATGGAGAAGTGCCTCCTCTTCAGTGGTAGTCAACATCACGGCCGAGAGCTCATGAAACCGGACCGGGGTCGCCGTACGGCCGAGCGCCTCAATTGTAATGGAGAAGTTCCGCCTCTTCAGTCGCACTCAACATCACGGCTGAGATCTCATGAAACCGGACCGGGGTCGCCGTACGGCCGAGCGCCTCACTTGCAATGGACAAGTGCCTTCTCTTCACTCGCAGACAACATCACTGCTGAGAGCTCATGAAAGCGGACCGGGGTCGCCTTACGGCCGAGCGCCTTAATTGCAATGGAGAATTGTCTTCTCTTCAGTCGCAGTCCACATCACGGCGGAGTGCTCATGAGAGCTTATGAAAACCGACCGGGGTCGCCGTACTTGGCGTGTGTTTTAAGATTTTTTTTTACATATATATAAATTTTGATAGTATATTTAAATGGGAAATTATATAAAATTACCCCCATATAGTGTCACCACTATGAATTGTAGACAGTGTTTAGAAGAGAAATTATCAATATTAATATTTATCAATCACATTACATTATTAAATATGAAGAAAGAAATAACGGGTCAATGCTGTCATATTGACAAATTTATGCTTTGTTATTTTAATAATAATATTACGTAATAAATCAATTACAATATTAATTTAAAATATTATCTAAAACATTATAACTTAATAAAAAATTAACAATTATTTCAATTTATTTAATAATATAACTTAATAACTTCTGATAAAAAAAATTAATTTTGAAAAAGATTTACAAATGGCAGAAAAATTTACAGCTGAAAAAAATGAAAGCCATAAACAAAATGAAAATTTCATAAATGCACGCGACTAAAAGAAAGTTAATTTACATAACGGTGAAAGAAAGCGGATTGGAAAAGACGAGAATCAAATTGAAAGAAAACTGAAAATATCGCACAAACTACTATACGTCAAGATTGGAAAGTTTGCTAAGAACCATAGATGTCAGGATATAAATTGGTATTTCAAAATTTAAGTAATCTTTTCAGAAAATATACATTCGTCATCATGAACATTTTTATTTCATTATTTACATTATTCGGACTATTGTCTTCATCTTTGTCGCCATACTTATCACAACTTTTCGGCCGTTGTACGCTCCGGCCTTCTTCGGGTGGTTGGAATGTCGAACTGAACCCTTTATTTCGCTCACTGGGGTAGACTGTTCTAGTCATGTGTGATGGATGGGTCTTGTCACTGGATCTAACCAACGCCTTTATCTACTGTGCCATGTGCCCTTGAGGACATCTGGGTATGAATTTCTGGGTATTATAAACGTAATGTCTTCAGCAACCATTTTTACCAGTGATCATATTGCAATTTTGCTATCATTTCATGTTTTTACCAGAGCTCGTATTGCAACTTTGTTGTTATCATTGCTTTTCTATGGAACTCCTTATTACTGTATTTATTTCTATGCTTGGTCGGCCCAGGAGATTTTTGTGGCCTAGGATATGTGCTGATTCCTTAAGTTTACGAATTTTCCAATGGTGTTCCTTGTCTATGATCTCAACATGATCCCACAGAGGGCGGTGGTCTCACTTCTCTCTCCATATGTGGTCAGCCACGCCTGATTTTTCCACTTCCCCTCGTATTACAGCTTTCTGGTGTTCTTGAAGCTTTACCTTAAGGGGGCGGCATGTCCCACCTTTATACTTATTTCCGCAGCTGCACGGTATAGCGTACACACAGTATTTAGTCATGTTCGCCTCTATGGGGGGTCTCACTCGGTAGAGATATCTGCGAAGGGTTGTCAAGCTTTTGAAGGTTTTCCTGATGTTATATGGACCGCAGATCCTTCGTATTTTCTCTGATAACCACTTCACATAAGGCAGACAGATTATTTTCTGAGTGTTGTTGGCCTCCTCCTATTGTACAGTTTGTGGGGGCTGCTGCCATGTACCCAGGATAGTTGTTAGGTTGTAGGGTACAACTTAATTTGATGAATTCTTTATCTAACGTCTCTGGGTCGCCACTTATGAGTTTTGCTCGATGTTGTAAGCAACGGACGATCCTTTTCTTTACGCTGTATGGATCGTGGGAGTTGAAATTGAGGTACTGTCCGGTGAATGTCGGTTTACGGTATACGGATGTCTTAAACCAATGCTCTGTTCGAGATATTAGAACATCCAGCAATGGGAGTGTGTTGTTACTCTCTTTCTCCATTGTGAACTGTATCGAAGGTCTTATTGAGTTCACAT
The DNA here is from genome assembly GCA_963932145.1 of Acanthosepion lycidas. Taxonomy (NCBI): domain Eukaryota; kingdom Metazoa; phylum Mollusca; class Cephalopoda; order Sepiida; family Sepiidae; genus Acanthosepion; species Acanthosepion lycidas. Next base: position 56,656,637 of record OZ010613.1, on the reverse strand, counting down.
GGTCCAGTAGTACATATATATATATCAAATCCGTACGTGAAAGGGATACCTCAAGTAAGTATTTTTAATATAAAATATTAACAAGCTATATGCATGAAGAGAGTTCAATGCATAGCATAAATCGCAATAAGATATAGATCAAATGAAAAAAAAATGCAAATAGGTAAATTTAATTCCTTTGTCTACTATATATATATATATATATATATATATATATATATATATATATATATATATAGTAAACAAAGGAATTAAATTTACCTATCTACATTCGTACGGAAGTTTATAAAAATAACGACATACAGTGATAGATAGATAGATATAAAGAAACAGCAATATATATATATATATATATATATATAATAAAAAGGCTTAAACACTAATATTCCATAGTTATAATTTATTACATTGGATCGTAACTACGATTCCAATGTAATAAATTCTGACCATGGAATATTAGTGTTTAAGCCTTTTTATTATATTCTTACTCTGTCCTGGACATTGAGTTCTACCTGGATATATATATATATATATATATATATATATATATATATATATATATATATGCGTATATAGTGAGCACTGTTATCTATCTATCTATCTATATATATATATATATATATATATATATATATATATATATATATATATATATATTTAAGAATGTTAGATAGATAATGATCAACATTAGATCGTAAGATCTTAGATCGATATATACATACATATATACGTACATACAAATAGGCCTACATTGATATAATGTTACTCTTACCTGTTTGAGTTCACGACTTTTAGAAAAACCCTTTCTTCTCAAAACAACTCATTCTTCCACTCATATCCTCTGTTCTTCTTTCCACTCATCTCATTCCAATTAATTCGTCAACCTAATCCTGGGCTGCAAATTCCAATGACTGCGTGAGATTATCGTTTTCATATATCGATCCGCGTATCGATCACTGCCGCCAGCAGAATTTTCCTTCTTGTTTGGCATCCTGATAACAAGGGTTTTGCTTCAGCGGAACTGCGAGGAAGAGGCCTGGCGATTTAAACAACGCAAAGGAAATCTTTTCGATGACTTAAACAAAGGAGAGTGTGATGAGGAAGATAGACGATGACGATGAGGACAAACGGAAACTGAATCTAATGAGTCCGGAAAAAATGAAATTGATAGATGAGGTTCAAGTTGAGTGGGGAGTGATTGATTGTTTCATACTTGTGCAAGTAATGACAAACATGGATTTGAAAATATGAAAGGAGACCAGTAATTATATTGAAGAAAATTTATGTGAAAAATGAGAGAAAAGTAACTGTCACATAGCTAGACATATATCATGCATGGCGGTATTAAATAGATAGATAGGTAGATATTAGGTTGGTGCAAAAATAATGACCTAATAATGTCGTTTTTTGACGTATTTTTTAACGTCAACAAACAATATTATTACGTCATTGTTTTTGCACCAACCTAATAGACAGATCTACTGTGGGGAATAAGTGTTAATAATAAGCTTAACATAAATTTCGAATGAAATCGATCATAAACGAAAATTACATGCCCATCATTAATTAATCGTAGCTCAGGTTCGGAACCTCATGGAGTATTGAAATAATGTTCATATATATATATATATATATATATATATATATATATATATTGGAATGATTTTCCAAGTTGTTCAAGATGGCCTTCACCCTCTCTAACCTTCTAACTTTCTGTCCTAAAGTAACAAGTTGTTTTACAGGTTTCACGAACGACATCATTATCAATCTTTTTTCACTGCTGTTTGAACTGACGTAGCTGAAACTCCTCTCTCACGTTCTAAACGTCTTATGATTTAAGTACGATTTTTTTCTTATTGATTTCTTTAACTGTAAGTTAAATTGAGAATCCCTCTTGCTGTTGCTCAGTTTTCCTATATACTGTCCCCTAATTTTTATACTTATTGTTTTTATCTTGATGGTTCTTGAATGTACTTTGAAGATGGAAGCCAGTGTATGAATGTCAGTACCATTAATGAAGACCTGAATGATCTTTTTCCTCTCACCATTGCTCAGTTGGAAAGACGGTGAGTCTGACACAATAGAATTTTACCATTCTCTCTTTGTAGCAGAATAACTCAAAGGATTTCCAGTTATTCTTGCGGCAAATGGTATCAAGATGGCTAAATGCCTTATCTGAACACCTGGAATGAAGAAACAATTTGTTTAGTGTTTTTTAGATATTAAACATTTTGTCTGATGGATAATTATGCAGTTACACGATTTGGACAATTTTACTGTCACACTCGGTATATATATATATATATATATATATATATATTAAGGCATTTTTATGTTTAACATTCTTTTTATAGATTCAAATATTTAAGTAAATGCTCTGTTTATAATAAACGTATTAAATAACATTTACCGGTCAGAATATCCGAGAAACTTTCATAGAAAATATCCGTCCTCCGACAGGATTCGATCTTGTATCCTATATATATATAAACACATTCGGATCATTGTCCCAATCTTTGTTGCTGTTATCACAAGGCTTAGCCTTTTTGTCTTTCGGCCGTCTACAGGAAAAATTGTATAGTGGATAAAAACCTTTGTTTATGACATAATGGTTGTGTGTTCAATCTTTGGTTCAGTCAGTGTGTAAGGGACACTTATTGGAAACGGGGAAGCAATAACTGAACAGTAATAAATTAAACAAGAAATAGAAGATATGAGCAGTGGAATGAGAACAGTTTATCCCCCGTTCAGTTAATACACCTGAGGAAGAGCATAGAGCAAAACGGCCGAAACGTTGAATAACAACAAAGATGAGAACAGTATTTCTAGTGTAAATAGTCGAAATAATTTTTTCTCTCTTAAGTTCCCCGGATTTCTTAGATAAAATCAAATGATTATTGTTTTATCGATTTATCTTTTAACCGCAGCAATTTAAGTTATTTTTTTATATTATCGGTTCAAATCATATCTTTATTCAATGTAGAAGTTACCGAAAGTCAATTGAAAGGGTTTTATCTTCTATCAGATAAAAGAACAGAAGACCCACCATGGTGGCCCTGTTAATACCACGAATTGCAAGGAGTAGAATGATTAAATGGTCACGATAACTGTTGTCGTTTTTTTTTTGTAGGGGGAGGGGTTCACGACAATGTTACATAGAACGCAAAAAGCTGTGGAACCCATTTTTCAACATGGCGTCGTTCAGGTTGGTTGTGGTTTCGGTATTTGTTTGTGGTGTAGATACTTTTTCGTGCTTTTTGTCTGCCTAAACAAGACAATGACCGGTGATTCGTTGCCTCCTTAGAAAAACCATAGGCACCATCAACGATGCCTTATTCCAACTGAACAATGCACCGTTTTATCGGACCAAGTTGCTCAGGAATGGTTTGAAGGATATTTAGGAGAATGTCCCCAAATGGTACGGTTGCCATATTCACCCAAGATTTATGGTATGTGATGGAGAAGTCTATTTATATACAAGCACTATCATATGAAATAAAGGAGATAGGTGGATATCTACCGAATCGCCATTGCACAACATCGCTGCAGTCGCCTTCTCAACACTCGAGGAATAGATATTAAGTTGAATATCTGTTATTTACCCGGCAAGAGAGGGTCCTACATGATACGAGACACGTGTCCCATGATTTTGGGGAGTTCTAAGAGAGTTGCGTACTTACATTTGTGTACCGGACAATTGCGTTCCTAGACAATTGCGTTCCTAGATAATTGCGTACCTCTGATATTTTTATTTTAAGCTCTTAAAGGCAATTACCATAAATTTTGAAAACAGCATAGCTAATAATCCTAAATTTTTAAAAACGAATAAAATAAAATAAAAAAATTAAATGTACATTTTTCTTTAAAATGCAATGACAGGTTAGCAGTTTTGCAAGATCGCTCTACACATCGCTCTTATATTTTTGTTTCATTGACGTTTTTCTTATGATAGTCGTAGCTGTAAGTTTCCTCGTCTACAAATATTTTTCGACCAGTGTGTGAATTTCGGAAATTAGCCATACGTTCCAAATAAAAATATAATCTATAAAATCCAGAATCTATTAGATGTTTGCGGTACGCGCTTCTGGAGTGAACTGAAACTGCTAGCTTAATTTTCTTTTGGAGTCTGTCTGTATTTCTGAGATGAGGTATTATGTACAGTATTTACATTAGTCGGACTATTGTCCTCATCTTTGTCGCCATATTTGTCAAAACGTTTCGGCCGTTGTACGCTCCGGCCTTCTTCAGGAGGTTGGAATTTTGAACTGAACCCTTTATTTTGATCACTGGGGTAGACTGTTCTAGTTCTAGTTGAGACAAGGAACACCATTGGAAAATTCGTAAACTTAAGGAATCAGCACATATGCTAGGCCACAAAAATCTCCTGAGCCGATCAAGCATAGAAATAAATACAATATGGGAAGCAGTAATAAGGAGTGCCAGAGAAAAGCAATGATAATAAAGTTGCAATATGAGCTCTGGTAAAAACATGCAATGATAACATCAAAAATTACAATATGAGCACTGGTAAAAATAGTTGCTGAAAACATTAGGTTTATAATACCCAGAAATTCATCCCCAGATGTCCTCAAGGACACATGGCACAGTGGATAAAGGCGTTGGTTAGATCCAGTGACAGACCCAAAGAGTGTGAGTTCAACACCCGATTAAGGCAGTGGAGAACTTTCAGAGGGAAAATTAGCAGGAGATAACTGACACATGGCACGTGGAACTAGAACAGTCTACCCCAGGGATCGAAATAAAGGGTTCAGTTCAAAATTCCAACCAGCGTACAACGGCCGAAACGTTGTGACAAATATGGCGACAAAATGAGGACAATAGTCCGACTAATGTAAATACTGTAATTTTCTCTTGCTTTAAAATAATTTTTTCTCTCTTTTTTATTTTTGGTAACTATCTTTCTGCTTGAGTAATTAAAGTTATTGGTGTGCAGATTTCTATATTAAACAAACCTTTAAAAAATGGTAACTTTAAAATGTATAATGTGTACGCAATCATACAGGGGCGCATTTGTCTAGGGACGGAAATGACCATAGACGCAATTGCTTCTGGTACGCAATTGTCCGGGACGCAAATATTCAGTACGCAACTCTCTGTCCACGAATGAATCTCTACATCCTGTGTAGGTCATAGCAAATTTTTTCTTCTTTTTCTCCTCCTTCCGCTATTCATTTACACACGCTCGTTCGAGAGGTTTCTCATTTTTTGCTCTCTGCTTCTTTTGATTTGAATGTCTTGTGAGTGTCAAATTCTCTATGCACTCTTTCCTCAGTATGTGCTTGTTTAAAATGCAAAGACAGATTAACAGTGTTGAAAGATCGCTCTACACATCGCCAGTATGTTTTTGTTTCATCGTCGTTTTTCTTATGGTGGCGGTAGCTGTAATTTTCTTCGTCCACAAATATCTTTCCACCAGTGTTTGATTTTCGGAACTTAGCACATGGGTTCCAAATAAAAATATAATTTATAAAATCTAGAAACTATTAAATGTTTGCGGTACGTACTACTGAAGTGATCCGAAAATGTTGGTTTTCCCTTGGTTTAAAAAATATTTTTTCTCTTTTTTTTTATTTATGGTAACTGCCTTTATCCTTCTTTAGAATAATTAACGGCATTGGTGTGAAAATTTTTATATTAAACAACACTTAAAATGGTAATTTCAAAAAATTATCCGAGGTAAGCCTTTATCCAGGGATGAAAATGTTCAGGGAGGCAATTGTATGGTACGCAATTTTCCGGACGAAAATGTTCAGTACGCAACTATTCGTCCACTGGTAGAACAGATCAACCGAGTTCCTTTTTTGTTTCTTCTATTATCTTTTCTCTATGTATAGACATGGAAGTTGTTAAGTTGGCTGGCCGGACAAAAAAACATTCGAGGGCCAGATGTGGCCCGGGGGTTACCTACACCTGCTATCGACGTATACAATTACATTTTACAACCATGCAAACATATGAATTAAATTGTTTAAAATTTGCTATATTTATAAAGTCACAACAGTGTTTATGAAATATCAGCTTCAGTACCA
>OZ010613.1:56563087-56645587 GCA_963932145.1 Acanthosepion lycidas | reverse complement strand
TAGTCAAGTTTCAACAATTACTAATTATATTATTAAAGTTTTTGTATGGCATATTATCATATTTCTATGCAATTTTAATTAAGCAGACGTTAAAAGCATGAGAGTCTTATCGTCTCCTTTATTAACCTGCTCTTTCTTCTCTGAAGCCCCGGGTGTTGGTCTCAATATACTCGACAAAATCCGGAGAAGGTTATACAATGTGAGTGGCCCTTATCTGGCATCTCGTCTACAGTCAACTTACCACAGACGTGCCGTCGATACCCTCTGTCTTTTCTACAAATACTTTCACGGTAACTTCTCCGACGAGCTACTTTCGCTGGATCCCAACTGCATGAATTTAAACGTGCTGATAGGTTGGCAACTCGGACCCAATCTTTCACTATCGAAACTGTTAAAGGTAGCTGTCTCTGTTTCCCATGGCACAATGGATAAAGGTGTCAGTTAAATCCAGTGACAGGACCCAAAGAGTGTGAGTTCAATACCTGGTTAAGACAGTGGAGAACTTGGAGAAGGGAATTAACAAGAGATAACTGATAACCATTAAACATGGGACGTAGAACTAGAACAGTCTACCCCTGTGAACGAAATAAAGGGTTCACTTCAACATTCCAACCACCTAAAGAAGGCTGGGGCGTACAACGGCCGAAACGTTGTAATAAATATAGCGACAAACATGAGGACAATAGTCCGAATAATGTAAATAATGTAACCGTCACTTTTACTTCAATAGCTTCATGTCTCGCACTTCCTGTCTGGGGAACTCCCTTACTTTTAATTGCTTCCCTGATAGCTATAATCTTTAATTTATTTAAATGCAATGTCAATCGACATCTTCAGATGCTTTGATCTAATTGCCCGTCCTTTTCTTCATCCTTTCCTCTATCATGCCTCTTTACTCTTGCTCTCACTTTCTGTAACCCCTTGCGCGCTTGTGGCACTCCCGCCTAGCTTGGGGTGAAATGCTTCATTCATTCATTCTTTTGTTTTTCCTTTCTTTGTTTAAGAGATATATACAGCTTTATCCTAACTGAAAATAAACAAAATGTTGAGGAAAAATTGTCCGTTGCACCATATCAAGATGCAGCTTACTGTTGCACCTTACCATACAGAGTTCCGGTAAGCTACAGATGTCAATACGCCCGTCTTGACTATAAGGAAGAAAAGTAGAATAACACCTGGAAATAATGGAAAATATTGCTCCTATAAAGACAAATATATTCAGCAAATATTATATTTATTGCGAAAACATTGACTTCCATAACATATCTTATGTAGCGTACAGCGTAGTCTGATAAAATAAAGGAAGTTTGATGTAGCGTCATTCGTCCAGCAGAAGTGGACTCGGTTGCTGCGATTTATAAAAACGACAATTGAGTTGCTTCGCAGGGTCTTTAACATTGCGCGAATGTCAGGTAGGCTTCACAGTGCCCGTCATTGTCCGTCGATTTATTTTGATGACATTATTGTGGTTGCTGGGATAAGATGGCCACTCGAAATCTTTAATGGAAAACGAGCGCTTCAGATCAAACTAAATCATCTTCGACTTGCTAACTTTATATGCATGTTCATTGTCTCACACAATTCCGACTTTATTCCCTAACGGATACACGATCTCAATTTGTTTGGCTTTATCTATCTATCTTAAATATATATATATATATATATATATATATATATATGTATATATATATATATATATATATATATATATATATATATATATATATATATGTATATATATATACAGACATAAATATATCTGTTTACTTATGTCTATCTCAATAAGTTCATATATATCGACAAATATGTCCATCTATTTACATACACATATATAGTTATGTATAGATATACATGTTTATTTATATCTATTTCAATCAGTTCATATCTATCGACCCATCTGTCCATCTATCTAAATACACCTATATACTTATGTATAGATATACATGTTTATTTATATCGATCATATCTATCGACCAATCTGTTGATCTATCTACATACACATATATAGTTATGTATAGATATTCTTGTTTAATTATATTTATTTCAATCAGTTCCTATCTATTTATAAGCTTATAAAAAACAAATACTAACACTTTCCTACCAATAGTAGACTTAGTAAAATATTTAATAAGAACACCCTAAAACTGAGTTACAGCTACACTGAAAAGCTAGAATGTATAATTAAAAAAAAACACAATGATAAAGTCCTGAACAAACCCCCATGCCTGAATAGTATTAATAAAAACCCTACACTTAAATTAGACAAAACTGAAAATTATGTGATTGTAGAAACCCAGAAGACTGCCCATTGGAAAATAAATGCTGCGTCAAATCTCTGGTATACCAATGTACTATCTCATCCATTGAGAGTCCTAATACTAATATGATATACATTGGATCTACGAAGAATGAATTTAAAGCCAGATGGAGGCAGCATAAGTGCTCTTTCAACAATATAAATAAAAGAAATCAGACATCTCTATCTAAATATTTTTGGCATTTGAAGGAAAGGAATAAAACACCAAAAGTAAAATGGAAAATTATAAACAAAACTAGAACTTGTAAACCTTGGGATGACCCATGCCCTTTATGCCCACATGAAAAACTACACATTATTAAGTTTATAAATAATAAAAATCTATTAAACAATAGACATGAGTTAACGGTTTTTTGCCGACATTATCAAATTTTTGCATTGAATAATTAGCATAAAAACAAACAATAAAATAATTTTAAAAATCCATAGTCCTAATAAATAGTTTAAATACCCTACAAAAAATAACTCTTTATGAAGTCGTCAAAAAACAAATGTTACGTCAGTTTTTTTTTTTATATACACAAAACCCTTTCAGAAAAAAATAAAATAAAAAAATAAAAAAATCTCCATAGACACGTAAACCAGACTAGGCGAAAACATCATCCGTTTTAAATTTAGACACCCCAACCTTACCCTGATATGGCATCTGTGAAAGTAACTCTATACTGATAGAAATTATCAACACCCTACACCACTTTTTATTTAAACAATCGCTCTACTCATTACCATAGAAATTTTGATTTCAATAATGAATATGCTATTAAAACACGTAAATTTCAGAAATAAGTTATTCCAAAAAAAAATTTTGCGTGAAGATGGAACAGAGCTTACTTTAATTCAATTTAATTCAAATAATTATATTGAAGTTTTTGGCTCTTGTTTTGAAACATGAGAACTCTTATATAGCGTGTTGGAATCATATTTTTAAATAAATAATTATATATATATATATATATATATATATATATATAATCTTAGACTCAGTAAATACACTTTCTTCTCTGTCAATTATACTTTACCTGTCTTTTTTCTCTCCGTTTTTACTATTAACCTCCTTTAGTCTGCTATGTATCTTAACGTACATCTCTCATTCTCTGTCTCCCTCTCCCAACTCTCTGTCTCTCTCTGTCTCTCTCTCTGTCTCCTTATATATATATATATATATATATATATATATATATATATATATATATATATATATATATATATATATTCTATTATTACTTTCCCTTCCAATCATTTAACTGACAGGTATCTGATTCCTGTATAAGCTCCCATATATTTTTTTTAACCAGGACCCTTTTGTAGATGTTGTTAAAGTCGTTTTTGACCCCAAGCCACAAATGGCTGCGAATGACCGTGTGTTCCGGAACAGTACAGCCTGATGGAGTGAAGTGGAGCCCGGGCTGATGGGATCGGCGTGAGTAATTCACAAAGTCGACGCAATCGGCTGATCCATCTTTGACCGAAGAAGTGAGGAATCGTAATCGAGGAAACGGATTCCGTTTTCGAAAGTATCTCGAAGCTGAAATGACATTTGATTCCAAGACAAGTAATTGATGGCGTTTTCTATGCGTTGACAGAATTGTAAAACGTAGAAAATGGACAAATACTGATTTATGGTGAACACTCGATTATCCGATGCCAATACGTAATATTAACAGGTTGCATGTCTCGGAAAGATTTTGCCAAGTATAATTAAATCTAATTTTATTTAATATAGGCAATTTAAAAAAAAATGAAAACGATCTGGTTAATACCAGTTCGATATGAAAATTATTTTTCATATACTTATTTTTATATACTGTACCTATGAACACTAATGTATATGTCCCAATCTTCAAAAATACGTTGGGCACTATTATGAGATGGGGTAATATGCTCTCTAAGTAGTGCACCACAGACAGTGGTTTACCTACATCACGCCGCTGGCGAGCATTTTATTTTGTTGATGTTATAAAGATTACCATTTCATTTCCAACCTCCGTTTTGGTTATTCCTAATTTAGTAACATTTTTTAGGTTACAATGCTTATATTGTCTACTCTACCAAAATTCGACCCTTTCTGTGTGATGAACTGGTCGAAGTTAACGGTTTACAGAGACTTGAAGTCTTTCGGAAGAGAATTTTCTCAAAAAACGAAATAAACGTTAATTCGAATATGCACGTCACTTGAATAAGGTGCTTATAGTAGAACACAGCAGCTAAGTTTTCCTCATGAAAAACTAAAATATATATACTTAATTAGAAAGTATATACAGCTGCTAACTGTTATGGGGTCCACCCCTTTTTCATACAAGTGAACTCGACTAGTGTGTATTTGTACTGCTGCCGGTGAATACCCGAGAGGTAGAGTAATGAGAGAGTAAGAGTGTGAGGTAACCGCTTTGTAGGAGTCACAGTTGCGAGCACGTAGACTCAGAAGGAAGTCATACTTCGATACTGAATTTCCCAGACTGTATATATATTATTATTGCTACTAATCGCATTTCTGGATCTACTAACCGTATTACCAATTGTATTATTACGTCAATACATTTATTTGCTATATATTTCATTCCTGCGTTTGTCATTCATTTGAGACCGGATTTCATCTCGGAAAACACAAAACTAACATTTTCTCATTCCTACAGAAGGATAAATAGAAATAACTTTCTTAGATACTGCATTGAAGAATTCATTCTTCAAGGGTCATAAAAACACGTCAAGGATTTGCCAACGGATTAAATGAATCTATGGATTTATGGTTCATATCAAAAATATTTCTTCCGGTATGCAAAAGTGCCGAAAATATCCCCACGGCTTTATACGTCATATAAAAATGATATATCCGAGTATGCAAAATAAAGGATTTTAATGTTATTCAGTTGAACTTATGAATTTTTATGAACGTTTATTACTTTCTGGTTACTAATAACGCAACATTTCGTTTTTGTTTTGATTGTCTACATTGCTTTCAAGAACATCATTCCGATTTTGCTTTGATAAATGAAAGTGGACGTAATGCGTCGGTTCAGTGGACGAAATGCGTCGGCTGAAATTAAATACAGCTTTCCTTGCCGTTTAGAAATACCAGATGATGTAAGTTTGGGAAAAGCAGAGTGAAAGTTTGGATGGGGTGTAATTTATAATGCCACGGAATTGTTAATCTGTGAATCCAATTAAAATTCCAGTTTAAATTCTTTCATTTATATTCGAATATAATTTTTTTTATATATAAAATTAGTATAAAGCATTATTAAGTATAAAGCCGTGTGGATATTTTCGGCCTTTTTGCATACTTGAAGAAATATTTTTGATATGAACCATAAATCCATAGACTCATTTTTCATTTAATCCGTTGGCAAACTCTTGACGTGTTTTTATGACCCTTGAAAAATGAATTCTTCAATGCAGTATCTAAGAAAGTTATTTCTATTTCTTCTTCTGTAGGAATGAGCGAATGTTAGCAGCTGTATATACTTTTTAATTAAATATATATATTTTAGTTTTTCATGTCGACAATTTGTGTACATTCTCAGATATAATCTGTTGAAAGGAGAGTATAAACAGAAGAAAAAGACATGAGGAAAACTTAGCTGCTATGTTCTACTATAAATACCTTATTTAACTGACGTACATATTCGAATTAAGGTTTATTTCGTTTTTTAAAAAATTCTCTTGCGAAAGACGTCAAGTCTCTGTAAACCGTTAACTTCGACCAGTTCATCACACAGGAAGGGTAGAATTTGTGGTTTATTTATTTATTTTTCCTTTTATTCTTTATTTATTTATTTAATCTTATTTATTGTCCATTTCTTTCTCTCTTATTTTCTTTCATTTAATTTTCTATATTATTCCTTTCATTATTTCATTCTTTTTTCTTTCATTTTATTTTCTTTATATTTCCTTTTGTCTATTTTATCTTCTTTTTCCTTCCTTTCTTTCGTTTTTAATTTAACTTTCTTTATTTTCTTTTTTCTTTCATTGTTTCTTTCATTTAACTTCTTTATTTTCTTCTTCCTTTCTTTTATTCATTTAAATTTCTTTATTCTGTTTCTTTCTTTCCTCATTTAGCATTTTTTTCCTTTTTTTCTTTCTTTCGTTGTTTGTTTGATTTTAAATTTCTTTGTTTCTGCTTTTTTCTTCTAGTCTTTTAAATTTATTTATTTTTCCTAAATTGCTTTTTTTCTTTCCTTCTTTCTTTCTTTCATCCATTTAAATTTCTTTAGTTTCCTTTCTTTCTTTCTTTCATTCATTTCTTTTTTCTTTCTTTCTTTCATTCATTTCTTTTTTCTTTCTTTCTTTCATATAACTTTATTTGTCTTTCTTTCTTTCTTTCTTTGGTTTATTTACCAGTTATTATTTTCCTTCCTTTCTTTCTTTCTTTTAACGTTCTTTGTTTTCCTTTCTTGCTTTCATTTAATTTTTTTCATTTCCCGTTTTTGCTTTCTTTTTTCTTCCATTATAACTTTCTTGATTTTTCTTTCTTGCATCCTTTCCTTTAATATTCTCGATTTTTCCTATTTTTCTTTCATTCAACACTCCTTATTTTTTCTTTCTTTCTTTATTATCTTCACTTAATTATCTTTATTTTTCTTTCTTTCTTTCTTTCTTTCTTTTCTTTCTTTCTTTCTTTTCTTTCTTTCTTTCATTTGTTCTTTCCTTTAGTTAACTTATTTGTCCTTTCTTTCTTTTTTCATTTTTCTTTCTTTCATTTAATTTGACTTTTTTCTTTTTTTTTTCATTTAACTTACATTATTTTTCCTTACTTTCATTATCTCTGTCTTTCTTTTTTTCTGTCTTTCTTTCTTTTATTTCTTCTTTCTTCTATTCTTTCTTTCTTTCTTTTTACCTTGTATTTATATTTTCACTCACAATTCCAAGCAATTATTTTACCTTTCGAATCTGAGTCCCTTTTTTATCTTTTTCCTTTCCAAGCGTTTTTCCTTCTCAGGTGTTTCTTTTTGTTCAATCATGGTTCTTCGGTTTCCTTTCCTTTGAAGAATTTATAAGTATAACGTATTCTGTTTCTTTTATACAAAGAGATTTTTTCTAGTTTTCGATCTTTTATTTTATTTTATTAGTTTTTATCTATCATTTATTCTTGAATAAGATTCTTTAATCTCAAATTTACCTGCATTCGTCCAGGAAAAATTCAATAAAACCATGTGAAAATGCCTCCATTTATTTGTATCTAAAATGCCTAAAATGCTGTCCAACCAAACGCTATTTTATTTTATTGAGTCTGTTTTTGAAGGTATCATCTGTCTTAAAGAGACGTATTACTGGATTTCTAAGAATTCGACCTGAAATATATATATATATATTTACGTTTTGTATATATATAAAAACAAAACAAAAAAAAAACTAAATACTATGGTAAATATTGGTTTATTTTTAGACTTGAAGATGATTGTATGCACTCATGTGTGCGGATGCATAATTGTATGTATATAAATGTGTATATGAACTTGGATAAGGATATGTGGATTTATGTGTATATGTATATACATGTGCATATATGTATATGTTACACACACACACACATATATATATATATATATATATATTGTGGGCGCGTGTGTAAATATGTAGATGTGTATTCGTAAATTTAGATAGGTATATGTGTATATGTATCGATTCATGTATATGGGGTTGCATATATATATATATATATATATATATATATGTATTTACGAATTTACATATGTGATATGTGTGAATATACGTCTAGGATATAGTTGTGTGCATATATATGTATACATGGCTGTATGTTTTTTATATATGTAGAGTTTTAATTGAAGGACAGAATTTTTTTTATTACCATTTAATCTTACTTTCTCTTCAAACAATTTCTAATTTGACATGTAAGATTGGAAATTTTACTCATCTGGAGATAATCTCAATATAAATTGATGACTTAGATTTAAATTAAAATATCTTATTCCTTAAGTCATGATGTTAAAAATATTAAAATTAATAATATGTTTTTAAAATTTAAACACTTAGTTCATCACCTAGCATTAACTGTAAAAAGTAAGTAAAAATTTAAATATGTATAAATATGGATGTGTGTGGAGATATGTCAATGTATATGTAAGTATTTATATATATATATATGCATATATACCGATGTATATCGATACATGTGTATGTGGTTAAATGTGTAATTGCACATGTACATGAAAGTATGTGTATGTATTTTTTACGTAACTGTGTATGTGGTGTATGTATGAAAAAAACAGTATGTTTTTATTATTACCTTCAAATCTTGCTCCATCTTGATTGCAAACCTAAATTTAATTAAAAATATTACCCATCTAAAAATAGCTACAAATTAAATTCATGAATTAGACTCAAACTGATAAAGATTTTAACTTAACAGACATTCACAGTATTAAAATATTACTATTAGTAATTTTTTTTATTTTTATTTTTATTGCTGTTTATTAATATAGTATCCGACTTATATTAAATCCCTAATTTATTTGTGGAGAAGTTGAATATTTAAATTGCTAACAAGCATTAAATCTATTTTCTTTGTGGAGTTTTTTAAGCATTTAAATACTATCAAACGTTGTAACTAAATTGTTAAAGCTATACCACCCCTCTTTTTCCGTCAAAAACCCTACGTACATCTCTTATCTCTTTACTTTCCCTTTTTTTTCTTTTTCCCTTTTTCTCCTTTACCTTTCACCATATCATTTCCGTTGAGTTGTCAATGTCTGATCCTTAACCACTCCTTCCTTTAAATTAAGTATTATAATAAAAAGAAATACAAAAATAAATTTTAAAACTCTCCCTTCCCTCTCTAAACTCGACCAGATCTCTCATACCATCCCTCACCACCCTCTATGTCAAATTGTGTAAGCTTAATACTGCCCGTCAAAAGTGTAAATATTAAACTCACTTTTCGTTTCACCTTTGAAAGTGAAGTCTAAGATCTAGAGAAAAAGAAAATTCTCTGACGAAATAAATTATTACAATGGAGCCTTAAAGTGGTCTATTTTTCTTTAAATTACATATATATATATATATATATATATATATATATATATATATATACAGCGATAACGCGAAATATATATATATATATAAATATATATATCTGTATATATATATATATATATATATATATATATATATATATATATATATATATATATATAGTGATACAACGAAACAGTCTACCTGTGGATGCCTATGCTCTCGAAATAATTCGATTGAGATCTCGGAACGAAATGGGTCGATTTTATAAACAGTGGCTTCTGCTGCTGCTAATGCAATGCTCTTCAACTAGAATCGAAATCTCTTAGACACTGACGTCGTTTGTATAGTAAAAACGTTAAAATTTCCCTTTGTCTCTGCGGCGATTGCATGAGGGTAACTCTGAATGATGACAAATCTGTTGTGTTTCGATCCCGGTTTGAAACAATGGGAACTCTAACCACACTGATGAACTATGATATAGCGAAACAGACTGCATGTGGATGACTATATATATATATATATATATATATATATATATATATATATATATATATATATATTATAAATTAATTGATTTAAAATATGGTTTTTCCGCTACACAGTTTTTTTACCATGTTTCAAAAATGGAAGGTCCGAATTTAATTTTGTAATTAAATTAAAGACATTAGTTCCATTTCATCCTCAAGCGAATTTTGGAGTAACTTTTAAAATTACTGTGTTTTAAAGACACAGCTAAAATCATAATTCACGTTTCCAAAGTTATAGATTAATTCACTTCTACTAGACAGGGGTGTTTGTGTGTTCTATATGTCTATATTTTTTATGTATCCGTTATTAGCTACGTTTTGTAATTGGGTAGGGATGTATTCTTCAATGAAATCTGACATCCGTTAAATGCATGTCGTCTAGATTTTTTTTTAAATTTTATTGTTAACGGCAATGAATGTCCCATATCCTCTATACAGACATGTGAAACTATATATTACTAAGTATAAAAAAAAGTTTACTAAATCAGAGAAATGAATTAGATATTTTTAACGTAATTGTCATAAATTTTACTTAAATAATATTTGAATATAAAAATTTTAACAAAGTAGTATACATACTTATACTTGATATGTAAAAATAATTTTACCTACTGTAAGTAATTCTAATAT
The DNA here is from genome assembly GCA_963932145.1 of Acanthosepion lycidas. Classification (NCBI taxonomy): domain Eukaryota; kingdom Metazoa; phylum Mollusca; class Cephalopoda; order Sepiida; family Sepiidae; genus Acanthosepion; species Acanthosepion lycidas. The sequence continues at coordinate 56,635,141 of OZ010613.1, read as the reverse complement.
ATTTACTTCTTTTAAAATGAAACATAGTCTATTAAAATTAACAGTGAAAATGTTTTAAAGTTGTATTTAAAATTGTAGTTAAATAAAATGAAATTCTAACCTAAACATCTTTTAAAATTGTAATTAAATAAAACGTAATCTAACCTAAAGACCTCCCTCTAAGTACTACAAGCACTTAAAGGAATCCAATAAAACACCTACAGTAAAATGAATTTAATATGAAAAGCTAGAAGATATAAGCCATTGAATGACCCATGTCCTTTGTACTTACATGAGATAAAAGATATTACGAAGTTTATATAAAAAATAAATGTTTACTAAATCAGTGAAGTCAATTAGCTATTTTTGGCGTCATTGTCAAAAAAGAAAAATAACTCTACAGACTGTAAGGGATTCTAATACATTTACTTGTTCTTAAAAGAAATATAGTATATTAAAAATTAATAAGGAAAATATTTTTCAAATTGTAGTTAAATAAAACGTATTCTAACCTGAACACCCCCCACCCCCAAAAAATCTTTAAATATAGAAATAGAAAAATTAGTAAATGCATTCATGTTTCGACGCATATGAGCGCATCTCATCAGAAGGTGGCCATTTACCGCCGTCAGAAAACATATGCGGATATGTAGCGAAACGTGAATTTATTTCTGTAACTGTTACGTATGTTCGAATATAATATCATATAATAGCATACACACACACACACACACACACACACACACACATATATATATATATATATATATATATATATATATATATACAGTAAAATGAAATTAATAAGAAAAGCTAGAATATGTAGGCCATTAAAGACCCATGTCCTTTGTACTTACATGAGAAACTATATATTACTAAATTCATAAAAAATAAAAGTTTACTGCATCAGAGAAATGAATTAGGTATTTTCTGCTGTCATTGTCAAAAATTTTCCTTAAATAATATTTAAAAATAAATTTAAAAAAAAATCTGACCTGGTAATATGCATACTTATACTTGATATCAAAAAATAATTTTATATACTGTAATTAATTCTTGTACATTTATTTGTTTTAAAAGAAATATGGTCTATCAAAAATTAAAAGTGAATATATTTTAAAATTGTAGTTAAATAAAAACGTATTCTAACATAAACATCCCCCAAAAATCTTTAAGTATACAAATAGAAAATTACAATATGATTTAAAAAAAAACAGACGACATGCATTTAATGGGTGTAAGAATTCATAGAAAAATACATCCCTACCCTCCCTAAACTTAACCCCTTTTTCGAACGTAACTAATAACTGATACAACAAAAGTTAATAAAAACGAACACGCTACCACCCCTTGTCTGAATGACCGGATCTCTCTGTATCCTTGGAAACAGTTGAATTATGAAATTCCTGTGCCTTTAATATATAAAAAATAATTTACTCCAAAATTCGCTTCCATTTTTGAAACAAGGTCATTACTGTGTAGCGAAAAAATATTTTGAACAAGTTAATTTATTATATTAATGCTCTGTAAATTTACATTGAGCGCTATTTTGTAAAATAAAAATATCATTCAGAACACCGGATTATATATCTTTCTATATATATATATATATATATATATATATATATATAGAGAGAGAGAGAGAGAGAGAGAGAGAGAGATAATATTAGTGGTAACTTTACACATACATATGCAAAATATATAAATATATACATATACATACATACACATACATATATATGGAACATTAGTGTTTAAGCCTTTTTATTATATATATATGTGTGTGTGCGTGTGAGTACAGAGTATCCATAAATTTCGTGTGCACTTTAAAAAACTTATAACATTTTTTTGTATTTGCGATAGAAATAATGTATACAAATGCTATCAAGTTTAATATACCTAGTTTTAAGTATAGCTAAAATAACTAATGTGATTTCAATCATTACTGTAAATCACTTGGCAAATGTTTTCCATGAACTGCAAAATCGTATTACCCTTTGTATTGCTAATGATGGAGGACACGTGGAAACTTAAATAAAATTTAAATAAAAGCTTAAAAAATATAGATTTACTTCTTTCTAATTTTTTTACAAATTATTTCTATCGCAAATACAAATAAAGTTATAATATATGTGTGTGTCTGTGTGTTTAGTAATGGTAAAATAAATCCGTGGGTATATAATTCGATAATCCGCAGATATATAATCCGAGTGGATCATATTAATATAAAAATATTGAAAATGATCCACAAAAGAGAGAGCGATCTATTTTATTCATATAGAAGAATATGAATAATAATAAAAAAAATCATTTTACCTCATGTGGTAAGTAGACTATTTCGACAGGCCATGAAAATGATCGTCTGTCTTTTAAAGCCCGATTTTTTTTTCCCATATCGTTCAATTTTATCGTCAACATAAATAATTTGTTCCCCATATGAGGTAAGAAGATTATGGGGATTATTCATTGATGTATATATTCATCAGACCTAAAAATTCAAAAAGAAATCGCAATATATAACTCCGGGTATAAAAAATAAAACCCTCTCTTTAAAACCTCTCTGTTAAATTTTAATCCCCCACCTTCAACTTTAGGTCTTCCTGTTCTTCTTTCTTGTCTTCCACCTCTCTCTAGAGCTTTCATCCATTTCCCTCTCACACGTTTCCTATTCCCATACATACAATCTCACTAAAAATTTTATACCGGTGTTATATTTCCCGATTTTTGTAGATCTGATGAATTGGATCGTGACTACGATTCCAATGTAATAAACTATAACCATGGGATATTAGAGTTTCAGCCTTTATATATATATATATATATATATATATATATATATATATATATATGTGTGTGTGTGTGTGTGTAATGATAATGATATATTTGGTAATCCGTATAGATAATTACAAAGAATATATACATCCGAAGAGAGCTCGATTTAATAACAGAGAAAATTATGAAAGCGGAGATTTTAAAAGTTCATTGTGGTATTTTATTTAATATATGAAAAAAAAAATGATATAAAATACTACCATGATATTTTAATATCTCCGTTTTCGTTATATATATATATATATATATATATATATATATATATATATATATATATATATATATATTTAAAAATTATATAATAAGTATGTTATGACATCCCTACAAAAGTAGCCATTTTGTTTCAATACTTCTGGTATAATGGTGTAGCAGGTAAAACAAAAACAAAATAACCATTTTTGTGGTGATGTTATAAGATACTTATGTTATAATTTTTAAACAAATAGTATTCCCCTAATACTCTCTCTCTCTCTCTCTCTCTCTCTCTATATATATATATATATATATATATATATATATATATATACGTTTCATTAAATAATATAGACCAGTGTTGTCTATTTATTTTATATAATATTTTTTCGTAACTTCTGATAAGTTTAATAACATTATCGTTGAAAGAAGAAAGAATTTCAAAGTAGTGATCCATATTTTTTAATACAATCTACGCTTTCGACTTACATAAGCCATTATCAAAGATGTCAATTACAACATATTAAACAATATACGGACAAGACAGTGATGATAGTCTGCCAATGAAGATTTCTAAGCAATGATAAACACGCGCATATAAGACGCATCTTATGGCATCTCTACATGAATGAAAAGATGCTGCCTAAATACACACAATGTGTGTGTGTGTATGTATATATAAGCATATGTCACTGTAAACGTTATTTTTAGTGTATATTCATATTTGAGTAGACACTCCATTTATTTTTTAAACAATTTATTTATTTTCATCTTTTCCTTCGCGTTAGGTTCATTTTTTCCCCTTCTTGTGTATGTATATTTGTTTGCATGCAGGTGTATATGCACATCCGTAGAATGGCGTGAATTTTTACATCTTTTTTTATAATTGACTCTTCTACTTATACACTTTCATTATTATTTATTAGTTATTTTTTTGAAGTTTTAAAAAATATAGTTATATTCTCTTTTTCATTTATGTCCCGTCTAATTATATATATATATATATATATATATATATATATATATATATATATATATATATATAAGTGAACATTGAAGTTAACACTTAAAGGCGACAGGCTATTTCATGGCCTGACGATTGCGTCTAACATGAAACAACCTGTTGCCTCTAAGTGTTGACTTCAATGTTCACTTTTATATTTACACACGCTCTATCTCTGATATTGAGCACTTTATCCCATAAATATAGCACACCTTAAGACTATATTGCCGCATAAATATATATATATATATATATATATATATATATATATATATATATATATATATATATATATATAATAAAGCATAAACAGTAATATTCCATGGTTATAGTTTATCACATGGGATTCGTAATCACGATGCAATTCATCAGACCTAAAAATTCAAAAAAATCGGAAAATATATCTCCGCGTATAAAAAACAAAATTTTAGTGAGGGTCTATGTGTGGGAGTGGGAAACAAGTGTAAATTTCTTTATATAGATTTATATATATATATATATATATATATATATATATATATATATATATATATATTTACCTCTAATATTATATATATATATATATATATATATATATATATATATATATATAAAATATATTATTATTATTATTATTATTATTATTATATATTTATATATATTGACCACTAATATTATATATATATATATATATATATATATATATATATATATATATATATATATATTATTTTATTTTATGATATTGTATTAACGATTTGTCAAAAAACAATACAAACATGCATCACTTTTCGATGCAAAACAACGCTTCTCATCAGGTGTTAGTAAATAACTGGTGAAGAGACAATTCATAGAGACTTAAAAACTGAATAAACCCTATTTTCACGAGAAAAGGAACAATTAGACTCTATTCATTGTTAATTTACACAGATAGAAATATATATATATATATATATATATATATATATATATATATATAATATATCCGATGCGATGAGAAAGAAAGTAATATATAAGTTCCGACGTTCACAGCATTAATCCAAAAGAGGGCTCGATACCGATAGTAGAGAGATTTATTTATTTATTATAATTTTATCATATAGACAAAACCATTTTACTCACTACCATGATGCAACTTCGTTTCATGTTATTTGAATTGCACTTCGACGGGGGAGAAGCGAAAATATATCAACATATCCTTTTTGTGGCCTCACTCCTAATAGCCGATGCACATTAGATGCCAAACTTAACTTTCAGCTTTCTACACACCACATCAGGTTCTTGAAAATGACTGAGACGTTCAAATGTACCTGAACACACAAGACAAACTTGAACGTTGAACAAATTTGTCCACTTTTCCGATCTTAGTAAATAATATATTTTCGAAAATTGGAAAAAATACATTGAAAACATTAAATAGAGAACTTGCCGTTTCTTTTTAAGCAAAATTGTTTGGATACTCACACGAATACACGCATAAATATATTGTGTGCGCATATACACACACACATGTATATATATATATATAGAGAGAGAGAGAGAGAGAGACAGAGAGACAGAGACAGAGAGAAAGAGACAGAGAGAGATAGACGGATAAACACATTCACATTTATATACGTACGTAAATATAAAATAACTGACTTTGAAAATGACTTAACCTATCCTCACCTACAAATTTTAACGTTTGTTTACGTAAATGCTTCGCACCGAGTTATTTTCTGCAAGATTTCTTATATCCATATATATATATATATATATATATATATATATATGTACGTATGTATATGTATGTATATGTATGTATGTATGTGTATGTATATCTGTATATATATATATATATATATATATATATATATATATATATATATATATATGCATGTATGTTTACAGATCTATCGTCATAGTTCTTACACTGTTCGTTTATAAGTTTCTACTTGAAATTCTATTAAATTGTCTTCCATGTGTCCGCTCCTCTGAATTGGTCAAGATACTTAAGTGCATGAGAATTTATCTGTCAAGGAAATTGTGTTTTCTCACCGAAGTTATACTTGCCAATAGATTCCTGGGATTTATTTGGAAATTTGATTTTCAATGACATCGTTCGCCATTAATATATATTTTCATACAGACAATGAAGCATATAACCAGAAAATTTAATATAACAGTCGCCCTAATATATATATATATATATATATATATATATATATATATACATATACATATATAGTTGTATATTTAGGCAGCAAACCTTCGTTTATACATGTTTCATTAAAACCGATAGACAAGGTACTACGTTAAGCTTTTTATTTAATTTTTCTTGTGTTCGAACAAGAGCTTTCTTTTCTGGACAAAGAGTGTGTAAGAACTGTCCAAATGTTTTATATTTTTGAGCGCTTTCGGCTATACCTTTAGCCATTATCAAGGATGATTCGATTTTTCAGCTTATTTAAGCATTATGTGTATGTTTTAGTGTGTTGTAGAGATGCTTTTTAATTTCCGAATACGGTTAGCACATTGTAGCCTTGTTCGTAGTTAATATTGTTAAGAGTGAGCTTTTTATTTTATATTACTAAAGCTTCCATTATTTTTAATCTTTTGTTTTTTTTCGGTGGATGCAGTTAATATATTTCTGTTTTCTACTAGTATGTTTCTAATGAAGTATGGTAAGTTTGTGTGTGTGTGTGTTTAAGTGGGTTCTAATGCAGGTATGATCAGATAGGTGTAAAGTAAGGCGTCTGGATAAGCATGTGGTTGTGTAACCAATGTAATTATATATGAGTCCGGTTTGATCCGGTTTTAATTAATTTCTTTCCTATATACGACAACGTAACAATATATGAAAAACAGGTTGAAAAGGAAACCAGAGTATTTAATAATATTTATATACAGTAACTTTACCTGTTTCAGATATCTCTTATTTTCTAAAATTAAATTGGGATAGAGAGAAGTGTGGCTATGTCTCGCAGCAAACTGGAGTACAAGTCTTTCTTTTTTACGTATAAATGGTTGACATAGCTATTTGTTCCAAATTCATTTTGGTTGATTGAGCATAACCACGTCATCAGGCAGAGTCATTTTTTAAATCAAAAATTGGTTATAACATTGTTGTAAAAATTTGGAGTATCATTGATCAGTGAGCGTGGCTAATAAGTGTTAATAGTTCATGTGTCAGGGATTCCTTTTTATTACACTTTGTAGTAACCCCCCCTAAAAGTTCAATATGCAAGAATTGTGTGCCTGTGTGCGTGTGTGTATTAAATACTTTCAACTACTGCATATTTATGAATGTGTTATGCGTTAACTTCGTAAAATCAAAATATTTTACTTCTATGCAATGGATGTAAATTACGTGTTTTTTTTTTTAGATTAATTTAAAAAAAAAGATATTTTCAATTGTATTATTTTAATTTAGTATTTTTATATAAAACTTTGTTCCTAAAAATTTAAGAACTTTCTTGCTATAAACGTGGTTGACTTTATTAGTTTTGGGCCACAATTCTCTTATTCAAAATGCTTCCAGAATTTTAAGTTTCTGCTTATTTTCATCTTCATAGAGTACTGATGTATTTTCAACTAATATTTGTCTAAAATGTTCATCGTTCATGTGAAACGTAATCCTTCTCGTCATTGTCCCTGTTGTAACAAACATGCGCATTGATATCTTTATCAGTGATGCAATCTTGCAAAGGACATTTAAATTTATATATGATGTTGCTCACTTGTAAGACTCTAGTTAACGCATAAGAATTATTATAGATGACTAGGCTGGTTGTATTAAATTTAGTATAAGTTATAATTAATTTATTTCTTTTTACTTGGATCAGTAGGGAATATATTAGTGTTCTTGATTGTTTTTAGAATTCTTTCCTCATACTTAGAATTCATTTGATTACGGTAAAGTGGTTTGATATATTTAGAGTAAGTATTCTGTTCATTTTTATTTATTTAACATAAATACTAACATAAATAAAAACATATATATATATATATATATATATATATATATATATATATATATATATATATAAGCATTTCACCTCAAGCAAGATGGAAGTGCACCTAGTACACAGGGTGTTACAGAGAATGAAAATGAAATTGAATGGGCAGAAAGCACTCCTTTTATACATATGTGATTAAAGTCCCTGGAATCGTCTTAAGACTTTTTATTTTGTTTTTTCTATACTTAACATCATTTTTCCTGGTTTCTGCTACATATTTTTAAAATATTAGGTTGGTGCAAAAATAATGACGTAATAATGTCATTTTTTGACGTATTTTTAACATCAAAAAACGACATTATTACGTCATTATTTTTGCACCAACCTAATACTTTGAATTTCAGAATTTATTCTCAACGATTTTAGTTTTTATGCTATACCAGTTTTATATCTGTCTATATTTCTCAGATGAGATATTATGTACATTATTTACATTATTTGGACTATTGTCCTCATCTTTGTCGCCATATTTATTACAAAGTTTCGGCTGTTGTACGCTCCGACCTTCTTCAGATGGCTTTATCCACTGTGCCATGTGTCCACAAGGAAACATGATAAAGACGTTGGTTAGATCAAGTGACAGGACCCAAAGAATGTGAGTTCAATACCCGGTTAAGGCAATAGAGAACTTTCAGAGGGGAATTAACAGGAGATAACTGACATCCATTAAACATGGCACGTGGAACTAGAACAGTCTACCTCAGTGAGCGAAATAAAGGGTTCTTTTCGACATTCCAATCACCTGAAAAGGCCGGAGCGCACAACGGCCGAAACGTAGTAATAAATATGGCGACAAAGATGAGGACAATAGTCCGAATAATGTAAATAATGTACCAGTTTTATAGTTTACAAATATTACGTCATCTCGTTACAGTTCCGGTTAAAGTCACTTTTCATTCAATCATTAAATACATTGGACAACACAATTTTTGGTGCCAAGAAACAAAATACGTTTTTTAGCCAATTTGATGTTGCTAATTCCGAAAATGACCTTAGTATTTTATGCTTAGTTACCTTTTTTGTTGTACTGAATTTCCTCATTTTTAGAAGAAATATCAAGTTACCATATTGGCTGATCGCAAAAGGTCATCGAAACCCATTAATAAAGTGAGAGACTCACCACATCCTATCTTCGAGAGAGAGAGAGAGAGAGAGAGGTAGATAGAGAAAGAGATAGAGAGACAAGTACAGGCATAACGAAAAACAGTTTTTAATAAGGTTTAATAAGTAAAAAAAAAGGCTCATAAATGTATTATACCAGCCATAATAATGTACGGTTTAAAATATGGAAACATTCCCATGAAAACTAAAAAATTACAAGGGTCAATGGAAAGGCAGTGCTCAGAATAACTGCAACTTATTCTCTCACACATACACAGACAACCGGCTTAAATGCATTTTATTAAAGCAATAAAAACAGACATAATTAAAAGTGACCAAAAGAAGAAACCCCACTTATAGTATTTATGAAAATAGGAACGAAACAATCGAATGAAACTAACCGGCTATTGCTCCGCATTTATTAGAACTCGACCAGCCCAAGGAAAGTAAATTTTTTGTGCACACCGACTAAAAATGAAAACATGAAGAAGAAAGTACACGTGGATCAATAACATTGGTCAGCACAATTTTTGGTGCCAAGAAACAAAACACATTTTTTTAGCTACTTTAATGTTGTTGATTCCGAAAATGACCTTAGTTTTTCATGGTTAGCTACCGTTTTTGTTGTACTGAAATTGCTCAATTTGGGAAAAAAAGATCAGTTTACGATTTTGGCTGATCGCAATATTTAGTTAATAAAGACCGTAAAAACCCATTAATTTTCAGGTAGGCCGAGCAATTTATGCCAGCAACCTAAAATATTTTTTTTTATAAGAGAAAAGTGTTTTTGAGTCAAAAATTTTAAAATATATGAACCGAAGATTTACAATGTATTGCCAAAGTTCAAATTAACTGATAAAATTTACTTTAACACTTTAATAAACCTGATAAATAAGATGACAAAAAAATGTAACACTAAAATTTGTCCCTTTTATCCCTTCACTACGGAAGGAGAGCAAGCACATTGAGAGCATTTTGTTTTCCCAGTTGGAAAGAAACTCCAACTAAAGATATCCAAATTGAATGCACTTATTCCATTGTACATGATACTGCTGGAGTATCAAAAGGCACTTTAAAAACGTTGAATATGAGAATCAAGAAAGAGAACATTTTTACCATGTTCACCATGTTTCTGCGGTTAGTTTATTAAATGGTTTAATAAAAATACTTTTTGATCTTGGTATATGCAATCGTGTTATTTTTAAAGATAAGCGTTTGATTGTTATTGCAAAAATAGTATTTCTCATTAAGCAGACCAGTATTTCTTGGCTTAAATATGAGATATTTACGATTTTATTTTGAGAAATATTGCATTGGTCAATATCATATATACAGCAAACAAATTAAAAAATTATTTTTTCCAAAAATGAGGCATTTCTGTACAGCAAAAACCAAGAAAAAGTAAGGTCATTTTCAGATTCAGCGCACTCAAATTAACTAAAAATGATTTTTAGTGTCTCGACACCATTTTAAGTTTTTTTTTTTTTGACCAATTTTATCTAATATATTATTTCATTTATTTGCTAGTATTATATTGATGTTAGGTTGTGAACTTTGGTCTTTCATGCTTTATTAAAGTTTATCGTACATACTAATGCTATTTTAACGATTATGTCTGATTTCTTGTTATTTTATCTGTGATGTTTGATAATTTAATTGTTCTATTATCGGATAAATGTTCTGTTAATCGATTACCTGCTTTTGGTCCATACTCAAATAGAAATTGTTGAATGAGGAACACATGCTGAATGTATACGGATATTGGATAATTGATATTGAAAAATCCTCACCGTAAAACAGAGAAGTCGTCCGAAATATGAAAGAAGTTGTAATAGTCTTTAAGAAATATGCCCCTGAAATGGCTTCTGTTCTTGCTTTCCTGCGAGTCTGAAATCCTCTTCTGTTGTTCTTGTTATGGCCCGTGCAACTATCTGCTTTGTATCTCCTAATAGTGACCCCTAATCAAATCTGAATTGGTAAAGCATCTCACACCGCAGAGTCTTCTCTGATAAGGAATATGGCTTTCGCTTCTCTAGAACAACTGATGATACTTTAACGGTTATTGCTGAAATATTCTGAGATGAGAATGTTCAAACTCGGTCTTTTGCTTTGAGCATATTGAAAACATTTAACAGGATTTGAAATAATAATCTTCTTCACGAGTTGTAAGGTTAAGGTAATTCCGAACAAATTTTTGAACTGATTCAGTCTTTCCTATCAAATCGCGAAATGAAAGTTGTCTTGAATGGCCATTCTTCTAGATCTATTTACATTAAAGTACTTGTTCCCCAGGGCTCTATCGTTGGATCCAAGTTGTTTCTAATTTGCATAAGTAACCTTCCTAATGTCGCTAGTTCTATGTTTTGTAATTATGCTGAAGCTACAACTATTTATTCATCTTAATAATGAATCTGACAGATTTCATGATTTCAAATTGGCAGTTGATCTCAAAGATGACCTACAATCTACTGTTAACTGGGTTAAGGAATGGTTTGTTAATTTTGATACGAAACTTCTCTATGAATCATCTAAGAGAAATGGTTCTGCTTTCCAACAGCATGGCTAATTCTAACCTCCAAAATAGTGTCTCGTTGTGATATATATATATATATATATATATATATATATATATATATATATATATATATATACTAGCAGCAGAGCCCAGCGTTGCCAGTTCTTGATTAAAAAATTGTACGACTCATACAGCAATCGCTATCAATTGGCTTAAAATATTTTTACCCTTCCGTGCCTTTAAAGGAGTGCCCTTTGCCATGCTGATGTTGCTACATGCCTTACTTCTTGCCTATCTCACAATGCGAATTTTTTCTAAGCTCTATACTAAACATTAAATCTGTCACGAAAAAAGAAATAAACAAAATGAACACAAAACGATAAGCTTTGAAAAAGGACTCGTAACTGGAAAAACCGAATGAAAAAAGAATGTTAACAACAAATACTTTTTCACACACACAACCTAGTTATGCGGAATCAGAATCAACGTTGAGTTTAAGCAAGCGAATGAGACAAATGGATTAAAGTGCCATGCAGATCTAAGTTTTTCACACTTGTGACGAATGCAGCTATCGATTTTTTTGCATGCTTGCATGCTAGTTAACATTCGTGTCAGTCGTGTCGGCTCACACGCTGGCCAATAGAATCTTCCTGCTCATTCGTGGCTCCCAGCTATAAGCTCTCACTCTGGCCAGTAGAAAATGGCCGCAAACTACATGAAAACTGCCGTAGAAGTATGAAAAAATCGATTATTTCCACTATCGATGGGAGTTGGGAAATGCAAAGTCGGTCTTGGTCTTCCCGCTAACTTGGAGCATGTGCATGTACATTTTGGTGCATATCCGTCGAAAATTGCAGCCGTGCATTCATATATATTGAGTTACTTGGGATACTCGTATCGTTTTTTTTTTCTTTGGGCTTTGAACTTGGATGCTAAACGATTATTTTCAGCTCACGTACATGTTCTTGGTTCTTTCTTTTTTTTATACTTCTTTTCCCTTTGGTATTGGTTTGATTATTTGCAAACCAAAACACCGACAGTTTTCCGAACGAGTATAGTTTCTTATACTTATAAGATTGCAAAAATGTTACAAACTTAGTTCAATGAAGTCTTAAAGAATGAAACGCGTCACAAGAATGTTTTACACTTTATCTTATATATATATATATATATATATATATATATATATATATATATATATATATATATATATATGTGTGTGTGTGTGTGTGTGAAAAGTGTGTATATAAATATAAATAAATATATATATGTATAATTATTTATATATTATATGCGCGGTACTTATTAGAAAGCGCTCAATATCAGAGATAGAGCTAACATATTTGGTTGGATAGATGTGAGTTTGTGACCCTGGGTTTCACGCTTTAGCGATCGTCAGACAAACTGATTAATTTTTTTTAAAATTTGGGTTTATGTAGATTGCGTGTATCGGTGTTATTGTGGAAGTGATGGGGGAAACTTCGTCGTTTTTTCATCGTACTGACGCAAACATCGATGTATGCAGACACATATACATACTTGGTCGTCCGTCGGGACTCATACATATATAAACATATGTGGGCTGTTTCGGATATCACATATGTATGTATACGGGTGGTGTTGTGTCGATACATACGCATTTGTATGTTGAAATTCAAAGATTGGGAGTGTAGCGAAAATTTCTCGTGAATGTCTCGTGAAAGTATACATGTCATATTTTTTTTCTCCGTTGAATAATATTTCCTCGCATGTATGTATATACGTGTGGTGAGGTTTGTGTAAAATTATGATAGGTAAAAATTATTATTATTTATATTCATTTTTAAATTTTTGAAAAAAAAGTGGGCTTTATATGTTATATTTAAAGCTGGTTATTTGTTTGCTTTTGATGACTGTGTATATGTAACAGGTAGGAATTTGTAATCCTTATTGGTTATTTTATATGGTGATGTTAAATATTTGTTTGCTTCAGTGAAGTGCTTTTCTATTAAGTTTAGGAATATCTTGCCTTTGTTGCAAACAAATTATCAAAAATATTTAACAAAAATAACGTAAAGATCAGTTACAGCTGCACAAAAACACAACAAATAATCAAAAGCCACAAAAAAATGACAACCTACAAAATGAAACCAAGGATCCAATATGCAACTGCAGAAACAGAATAACATGCCCACTCCAGGGAAATTGCCAACTTACGAACACAATATACAAGGCCAAGGTAAGTGCAAACAGCAACATAATGTACTAGATCGGTGCCAACGAAGGTCCATTCAAGAGGAGGAATAACAATATATTATATATATATATATATATATATATATATATATATATATATATATATATATATATGTTTACTGATTGATTCTGCGTTGAATTTTCCTCACTTGCCAAATAATCGTCGGCTATTCGTTCCATTTTCTTAAACTTTACGAAAGTATTTTCTTCCATTGACACAACAGAACAGTTTATCTAAGCGTATGCAATTTATTCGTATTTTTTTTTTTTTTTTTTTGACGGATCACATCTTACACCATGAAACTCCACCGTCATGTTCATCTATTTCTTGATGGTGTCTCTTCTGTGAAGTTGACCGCTTATTTTACCCCTTTTTTCTTCTTTAGAGAAACCTTTCATATATATATATAGTGTGTGTGTGTGTGTGTATTCTTTTTTTCCTTTTTTATCTTTGTAGTCTTACTGAAACGCTCGGTAGATAAGAATTTTCTCACTTTACCATGACGGTCATCACGTGACCATTAGCCAGGACAACATTTCTCATATTAACACAGTTTCTTTCCGCTATTTTGGAGTGTGTAAGAAGAAAAGAAAAAACAAATATATATTTTCCGTGCCGCGGACGCACTTGAGAAAAGAAAATCCATGAGTAATACCGGTAAAGCATGCAATCTTCGACGTTTAGAAAATCGGACTATCTCTCCCCCCCTCTCTCTGTCTCTCTTCCCCTCTCTCCCCCCATCTCTCTCTCTCTCTCCAGACACACACACACACGCACACACTAGTGCGCGCACAGACACATACATAGACACAGACGCACATAGATAGATAGATAGATAGATAGATAGATAGATAGATAGATAGATAGATACTGTGAGATAGATAGATAGATTCTATGAGATAGATAGAGAGAGAGAGAGAGAGATGGACACTGTGAGATAGATAGATGGAGAGAGAGAGATGGACACTGTGAGATAGATAGATAGAGAGATAGAGAGATAGATGGACACTGTGAGATGGATGGACACTGTGATAGATAGATACAAAGAGAGAGATAGATGGACACTGTGAGATACATAGATGAACACTGATAGATAGATAGATAGATAGATAGATAGATAGATAGACACTGTGATAGATAGATAGATAGATAGATAGATAGATAGATAGATAGATAGATAGATAGATTGGCACATGAATTAATTTAAACAATTTGTATACAACGAATAATAAAAAAATACTATTAGATAGAATGTCCAAAAATGTTATTTTTGCTTTTCTTTTTTATTCTAATTTCTTCTTGCCATAAAATTGTTTAAATTTTGATCCACTGCCTCGCGATACACAATTTTTTTTCGAGCCAGAATCGATGTTACATATGTATAAGCCTACGTTTCAACCCTTGCTTTAAATATTAATGCCATATGCGGTCTAGCTTCCCTGCTATATATTTAGAGATTCTTGATAAAACCCAAAGAATAATCTACCATGTTTTTGGTTCTAACCTGGCATCTCGGCTTCAGTCTCTGTCCCACCGGTGAAAAGTAGCAACCCTGTGTATTTTTTTTTTATAAACACTTACATGGTAAATTTTCTGACAATCTTTTCCTTAAGTTACCTAGATTTATGAATTTAAGCGCAGTAGTAGATTGACGACAAGGTCACATCATTTTACATTGGAAATGGCGAGATGTAACCGCAAGTTCTATGCTAACAGTTTCCTCTGTTGCACTTCCCGCTTGTGTAATTCGATTCAGGCTTCTTGCTTCCCAGAAAACTTTGATCTACAAAAATTTAAATGCAATGCCAATCATCATCTACTGTCTTCTTATTTCTTGTTCTTTTAGTGTTCTCCTTCGTTAATGAGGTTTTTTCACATATTCTCTATTCAGTTATGTCCCATGCGTGATGCACGCTTAGGCGATCATGTATCTTTCGGTACATGACTGACGAGGCAGATATTTTCCTGCAGTAGGTTTCCATTTCTTTCCGGGGTAGATCGGTTGCCATCCAAAGTTATAAAACCCGGTCTTCCCTGCTATTTATCCATAGGATTCATACTTTTCCCAAGGGTATAGCACGTAAGTGAATGTAATGGAATTCGAACTCGGCTCTCCGATTCCTCAATCCGAGCTGCTATCCATTACTTTACATTATTGAGTCTTTATTTATTGGCCTAATTGGCTTGGCTGCGGTAAAATTAATTAATGAAAAATATACTATCGACCATCTAGGTCATTATAAGCAAATGCGGTCATAAGTATCGTAGAAAATAATGTTACCTATAACCTAGTATTAGGTTGGTGCAAAAATAATGACCTAATGATGTCGTTTTTTGACGTTAAAATACGTCAAAAAACGACATTATTACGTCATTATTTTTACACCAACTTAATACTTTGGAAACTTTATATTTCAAATTTCGGAAACCCTTGTGTTCATTAGACGTTTTAAAGATCGCTTGGTGCGAAACTGACATTCACCAAGCAAACTTCATTCTATGTCCAAAGTGTTTATATCTTCAAAACCCCTATCTCAGATGGTGATTATTATTTTCTCATGAATATGACAAATTTCTAATATATATATATATATATATATATATATATATATATATATATATATAACATGAACATTGAAATCAACACTTAGAGGCGACAGTCTGTTTCATGCTAAACGCAATCGTCAGAACACCTATCAGACGTGACGATTGCGTCTAGCGTGAAACAGACTGTCGCCTCGTGTTGACTTCAATGTTCACTTTTATATTTACATACGCTCTATCTCTGATACTTAACACTTTATCCCATAAATATAGCACATCTGAAGACTATATTTCTTCATATATATATATATATATATATATATATATATGTGTGTGTGTGTGAGTGTGTGCGTGTGTGTGTGTTAACTTTTAATTACTCTGACTTAAAAGTTTTTTTGTTTTTTTTAAATAATTATGAAAATTTATCATTTTTAATTCTGTATTTTCTTTAATTTTCCTTATAGAAAGTAGATGGTTATTTTAACTGATGTCTGAAACCTAACACTCCCCCACCTCGATACAACCATTAAAATGTGTTTAAGCTTTTGTCTAGACGATTTGCTGCGTTCTCAGTTATATTATTTTTCTCGATCCGTTATTTCTTTTTATATACTTTTTTCTTTTTCTTTTACTTTTGCTAAGACGCCCCTGTAACAGTGAAAATCACTTTTATTTATGGAAAGTACTTGGGATTTTATCTGTTACACTGTGACCGAGAAATTTTCATAGAAACTGTGCGTCCTCTGATATAATAATATTATTATAAACAGGGGATTTACTTAAACATTTGTATCTATAAAAAGGATGTATAAACATGAAAAATTCCTAAAATAATTGTTGGACTTTGTCCATATCATAACGTGTGACTGCATTTGTTTACATTTGAATACGCATCGATCAGACATGAATCTAGGTTTGAAAATCATGGAGAATTGTAGTTCAAAAGCAGTAAAATTAACCTAGTTAACTGAAACGGTCCTCTGTGGCTAAATCCGTAAAGCACGTCAGGCTGAATGACGGTACCGTATAGGATGCAGGTTCGATTCCTGTCGAAGGACGTATATTTTCTATGAAAATTTCTCGGACATTCAAGCCGGTACATGTTGTTTCATAGCGTTTTTCAAAAACAGAGGATTTACTTAGATATTTCTATCTATTAAAAGAACGTATAAACATAAAAAATAATCGTGGGATTTTGTCCATTTCGTTATATATATATACATGTTTATTTTATGAAATAATATATTTTGTCATATTATGAACTAATATATTTTCTCACCACAAAATGTATCCTTTCCGGTTACATCGTTAATGTATTAGACATCCGACAACATTCATATTTCTCTCAATTAAACAGTCTTTGACTCCCCTCTCTAAAACTTCTCACAGTTAAATTTTTATCCCCCACCTTCTCTCGTCTGTTACCCCTCTCTATAGCTCTAAAATTCGTCCCACACTCTCATACTTACATACTCACTAAATTTTATTTTTTATTTCCGAAGTTGTTTTTTCTGTTTTCTTTTTGAATTTGTAAGTCTGATGAATTGGATCGTATTTACGATTCCAATGGAATAAATTATGACCATGGAATATTAGTGTTTGAGCCTTTTTATTATATCCGGACTCTGTCTTGGACATTGCGTTCTACTTGGATTCTATCCTCTTGGAATTTTTTTATTCAAAAAAATATATATGTATGTGTATGCATGTATGTATATATATATTTTGCATATGTCTGTGTATATTTACAACTATTATATATATATATATATATATATATATATATATATATATATATATATATATATAATTGAGATCTGTATCAATTTTTCGACTCCTCTTAAAGTTAAATTTCTACCTCCGACACAAACACTGCCTAAAACATCGGTGTTGCGAAAGAACGACGTATTTCTTGTCGGTTGAAATAGATCTATCCCCCTTATGAGGTAATTTTGTGTTTTGTTGTGTAATACAACACACACACACACACACACACACAGGCACACATACACGCACACACATACACGCACACTCACACACGCACACACACATACACACACACACACACACACACATATATATATATATATATATATATATATATATATATATATATATATATATGAAGAAAAATATACGTAAAAAAACAAACAAAAATCCTAATATGCAATTATGCTGTTTTAATGTTAATATAATATCAACGTCGGACGTTTCGGTCTAGTAGCCCATCTTCAGGACATATTCATAAAGCATAATTAACATTGGACTATATTTAATACAACATGAAAAGACGATGGGCATAAGAGTAAGACTAATCAAAACAGACAACTGAATTTTTTCAAGATCAGCGTTCCGTTTCAATATGATCACGTCGCCGTCACGTGGGCGATGTTGTGAAAACGTATTCCTAAAATATAGTATTTTGAATGACAAATACATATCGATAGATAGATAGATAGTTTCCCCATAAATATTTCAAAAATACTCGTGGGGACGTTATCATAAAAGTCTGCTATTCACCAAACAATGAGTTTGCAAGATAATATCGCCTCTTTTCCAGAATTTATTTCAAAGGTATGAGAAAAATAAAAGCGGAATAACTTTCCCTTTATTATTAACGAAAAAAGTGTTTTGTCATCTAAAAAAAGGGAAAGGTTATCTCAATGAAACTACCCACACATTTACTGTGAAATCCGCTGGTGTTACTAAAAGATTGAAACGATAAGATTTTCGTTCAAGTACCACGGATTTTCACCGAGTTACACTCAAAAATGCCATTATAATCCAAAGCAGTAGAAATGTATCAGTGATCCGATGTGTGTACACTCTATTGTATATAAAAACTGATTTATTTGATACAATATAATGTAAGAAATTGTAAGTTAAATCGAAGCTGCCGATTCAATATGCAACTATTAAGAAAGTAATAGAAGTGTTAGTGAACTTCTTTCATAGATGATAGAGAGTGGAAACTGTCAAACTTAGTACCTATTTCTAACAGAGAAACTTAATTTCTAATGGTATCTTTCGTCATATGTCTATATTTCTGAGATGAGGTATTATGTACACTATTTACATTATTCGGACTATTGTCCTCATCTTTGTCGCCATATTTATTACAACGTTTCGGCCTTTCAGTATCTGTCGATATTTCTGAGATGAGGTATTATGTACACTATTTACATTATTCAGACTATTGTCCTCATCTTTGTCACCATATTTATTACAACATTTCGGCTCTTCCCTATCTGTCTATATTTCCGAGAAGAGGTATTATGTACACTATTTACATTATTCAGACTATTGTCCTCATCTTTGTCACCATATTTATTACAACATTTCGGCTCTTCCCTATCTGTCTATATTTCCGAGAAGAGGTATTATGTACACTATTTACATTATTCGTATTATTGTCCTCATCTTTTTCGACATATTTATTACAACGTTTCGGCTGTTGTACGCTCCGGCCTTTTTCAGTTTTGTTCGCACTATAATGCTTGTACAATCACACAAATGTACGACTTAGATGTGTCTTTCAAGTTTAGTCTCAACTTTATTGCCTGTGGGATGAATAATCTCTAATACTTCGTTTACAAGCCTTAGAAGTGTCTTTCGAGTTTACTCAACTCTTTATTGCTTGTGTAATCAGTCAAGTGTAGGACATCGTTTACAAGCCTTAGAAGTTTCTTTCAAGGTTACTCAGCTGTTTATTGCTTGTACAATCAGTCAAATGTTGGACGTCGTTTACATGCCCTACAAGTGACTTTCAAGTTTACTCAGGTCTTTATTTTTTGTACAATCAGACAACTGCCGTACGTCGTTTACATGCCCTACAAGTGTCTTTCAAGTTTACTCAGCTCTTTGTTGCTTCTACAATCAGTCAACTGGAGGATGTCGTTTTCAAGCTTTTGAAGTGTCTTTCAAGTTCTCTTCGCCCATTATTGCTTGCGCCACCAGACAATTGCAGGACGTCGTTTACAAGCCTTAGATGTATTTTTAAAGTTTAGTCGGCTTTTTATTGTTTCTACACTTAGTCAGGTGTAGGACATCGTTTACAAACCCTTTTTCACTCGTCAATATTCCATGTTTTTTTTGCTTCTCAACGACCTTTCGCCAATCTGTTTTGTGGTGTTATGTAGTCGTAAACTTTGTAGATGTTTATTATTTCCAAAGCGTTTTTCTGGTGGATACCGACTAATTGTTCCTGGCCTTGTTTTTACAGTTCGACAATTCTTCGTCTTTCAAACTTTTTTTAAAACTTTGCCATGGTTTAACCTAATGTAACGCAGGATATACCAGTTCCTTTTTCGCTAAGGCATAATTGACTAAATCTCGTTAAGTGTTTATCAGTTAAATCTTCGTTTATTATGTAGGTTTAAACTTTTGAATAGTTAATATTTAGCCTAATTTTCCAGTATTCAATTTTTCTCTATTAAATTCTAAATGATACTTATTTTTTTATTTTTTTATTTTCTTATTTTATTTTTTGAAGCTCTACTCAAATAAATATTTGAATCTTTGTACTTTGAAGCTCTGCCCTTTTGGTAACTCTGATCATACGTTAGTGTTAAGGGGTCCACCCGTTTTTATATAAGTGGACTCGCTCAGTGTGTACTTGTACTGTAGCCGGTGAATACCCGGGAGTGAGGGGGTGAGAGTGTAAGGTAACCGCTTTGTAGGAGTCACAGTTGCGAGAACGTAGACTCAGAAGTAAGTCATACTTCGATACTGAATTTCCCAGACTGTATATATATTATTATTGCTACTAACCGCATTTCTGGACCTACCGTATTACCAATTGTATTATTATGTCAATACATTTATTTGGTATATTTCATTCTTGCGTTTGTCATTCACTTGAGACCGGATTTCATCCCGGTATCCCCAACAATTAGTATCTGTAAACATCTATTTCCACCCACCCTCTGCCAGCCAAGAACCTACTAATGGAATAGCTTGACTGCTATCAACGTGCGGGGATTGAGACTTCTTCTGTAATTTCCTTCGTCATCTCCGTTGGAAAAAAAATCACGTAGTCTGGGAAACAGAGTAAAAAAAGCACGTCAGAACAGCAGCAATAAGAATGTTTGGAGAAAATTCAGAGTGAAACAACGTCAGGTTGGTGAGAAAGTGACTGGTGTTGAGATACCAGGGCAGGATCAATTAAATTGCAGATTCTATAGGTTGGTGCAAAAATAATGACGTGATAATGTCGTTTTTGACGTTAAAAAATACGTCGAAAAACCACATTATTACGTCATTATTTTTGCACCAACCTAATACAAGAACCTCGAGATGAGTAGCAGAGGAACCTTACTAGATACAGCAAAAGCATTCAATACACCAACGAATGGTACATTTGTAAAAGTGCAAGATGGCTTCTAACGAGCAAAAAATTCTGGCATGACACAGCGTCACAGCTTTACTTATTCGATGTACTCATTCCACGTCAAGTTAGTTAAAAACGTGATGCCAAGAAGGCACAGCGTGCTGTACTCCATGAGTCTAGCATCGGCCATGTTGATGATAGGCAGTAAAGTTTCTCTATTGCATTAAATGAGAGCAGTTTCCTTTTGGAGGCAATAAGATTTACGAGACATTTCTTGCCCAGTTAACCAATGTTTGGAGGTCCTTTTCAACAGCATTAACCAGGTCAACTTTGTCAAATCTGACGGATTTGCTATTGAGACAGGTGTAAATGGTATTGTCATCAGCATAAATGCCTGCTTGCGAACTGGTGACATCTCGAAGAGAGAGCCCGTTCTAGACGAACTTAGTACAGATTCTCTGTCAGAACGCGTGAATGATTCCAACAGAGAAGAGACAAATTCACTCTTATCCTTGATTTCAAATCGTATGTACGGATAAACAAATTATTAGTATAAATGCTTTATCTTGGTACATCAGACAGCACAACATATGGCAAAGCACACTGCGGCCGCGAAAAAGATAAAAACAAAAAGGATCCTCGTCTAAATGTCACAATATGAGATGAATGCTGTTAATAGTAGATATTCAGTTATTAATATCTAAATTAATATCTATCATTAAAACAGAAAAATGCATTTTTTACAGCTTGAAATATTGAAATTTAAATGCTCTTAGAAGAAAATCTCTCTTTTTTTTTTAGTGTCTGCATTAATCTTCCAAAATTTACTATTTTCATGGGCAAATAATTTAATCTTTTAACGTAAGTGGGAAATTTGTGAAGACAACCATAATGGTTTTGTTTTTTGATTTCGCCGATCTTTATTATCCGAAAAAACGTTTAAAATGGCCGCTCAAATTGTACGAAATGCCTCTTTTTTCGCAAAAGTCAATTACAGTCAATTTTCTAAAATTCAGAATAAATAAGCAAAAGCTAAATGTAATAATTTTCTTAAATTTATAAAAATTTAAAATAATTGGAATATGTTTGCAACTTTTTGCTAAGTGAAATCTTTATCATGATCTGTTGAATAGTGCTTCTAGTAAAAAAAGAAATTAAGTTTTCAGTCTCATCTTAGTCGATGAATCTGAATCTTGGTTCTTTAAGAAGAAATATTATAATGCAGTTTTGGATCGCATCTTGGCCTAAACACCATGGTAATTAATGATATCCGAACAAAAGATCAACTTGGACCTAATAATTATAGGATCTTATAATATAATTTTCCAAGTAATATATCATTTTAAAAAGAATAGCTTAACAACCTATTCTAACCTAGGAAATGGTTACTGAATAAAAATAACCAAAACGAAGGTTTGAAATGGAACGATAATATTTATAACAGAAACAACATACAAGATTCGCCAGCGGCGTTTATTAAGATAATATTTATAACAGAAACAACGTACAAGATTTGCCAGCGGCGCGTAGTAAGTAATCAACTGCTAGTGGTGAGCTAGAATTTAGGCAAGGTGGATCTCAAGTGAAAGACAACATATTCCACTATATAAGAATTGACACATACCGATTATCATCCATAAAAAAGTTGGACATATGGGCACCACACAAATTGAATGAAAAATCAAAAGAATCGTTGGCATGAGGTCTGTTTGGATCTTCTTTTGTGCAATAAAGAAAATAAAAAAAATGTTTATAGATTGTATATGACAACTAATGACTTTAAGGGCAATGATTGAATCAAACTGGAAACCCTAAACACTTCCCAAAGCTAAAGTTCCATTAAAGAAGGTTATGGGGACTGTTTAGAGGTCTAAAGGTGAATTGATTCACTACAGCTTTTTGAATCCTGGTGAAACAATCACAGCTGAAAAGTACTGTCAAACAATCGACCAAATGCAGCAGAAATTGTAGCATATGGATCCATGTTGGAAAAGATTATCCGGATCCGGATCTATTTAAGATCCATGAATTAATATTCGATATTTTGATTTTGTTCTTATTTTTACACTTAATGCCATATTTCTCTTATAATTATTACAATAAATACCGTATTTCTTTTATAATTTTTACAATTAATACCGGATTTCTCTTATAATTTTTACTATTAATACTTCAATTCTCTTATAAATTTTACAAATAATACTTGATTTCTCTTATAATTTTTACAATAAATACCGGATTTCTCTTGTCATTTTTAAAATTAATACTGGATATCTCTTATAATTTTTTAAAATTAGTACAAGATTTCTCTTATAATTTTTACAATTAATACTGGATATCACTTATAATTTTTACAATTAATACCGATTTTCTATTAAAATTTTCACAATTAATATTTGATTTCTCTTATAATTGTTACAATTAATACCGTATTTCTCTTACAATTTTTACAATTAATACTGGATTTCTCTTATAATTTTTGCAATTAGTACAGGATTTCGCTATAATTTTTAAAATTAATACCGTATTTTTCTCTTATAATTTTTTACAATTAATACTTGATTACTCCTATAAATTTTACAATTAATACTGGATTTCTATTACAATTTTTACAATTATTACTTGATTTCGATTGAAATTTTTACAATTAATACCGTATTTCTATTAAATTTTTTTTAATTAATACTTGAATTCTCTTATAATTTTTACAATTAATACTGGATTTCTTTTATAATTTTTACAATTATTACCGTATTTCTATTAAAAATTTTACAATTAATACCGGATTCCTCTTATAATTTTTACAATTAATACTTGATTCATCTTATAATTTTTACAATTAATCCTGAATTTCTCTTATAATTTCTACAATTAATACTGGATTTCTCTTATAATTTTTACTATTAAGACCGGATTTCTATTAAAATTTTTACAATTAATACAGGATTTCTCTTATAATTTTTACAATTAATACCGTATTTTTCTCTTGTAATTTTTACAATTAATACTTGTTTTCTCTTATAATTTTTATAATTAATACCGGATTTCTCTTATAGTTTTTACAATTGATACCGAATTTCTCTTATAATTTTTTTTTATTCTCTTTTTTACTTAATACACTCAATTTCCATTCTAATTTTAAAAAATAATACCGTAATTGTTATATAATTTTTTACATTTAACTGCGTATTTTTATTCTAATTTTACAATTATTACCAGATTTTTATTCTAATTTTCAAAAATAATACTAGCCATCAATTATAATTTGACAATAGATATTGGGTTTTATTCTAATTTTTGAAATTAATATCGGACTTTTATTATAATTTTTACATAGAATACCGAAAGTCTATCCAAATTTATACCAATAATAACAGATGTGTATTATATTTTTTTACAATTAATACTTGACTTTTATTCTAATTTTACAATTAATTCTGAATTTTGATTCTACTTTTTACATTTGTTACAGGATTTTATCCAATATTTTTCAATTTATACAGGACTTTTATACTAAGTGTTAAAATTAATACCAGATTTTTGTTTTAATTTTTACAATTAATACCAGAATTTTATTCTGATTTTTCCATAACATTGGATTTTTATACAAATTTTTCAATTAGTAACAGACTTTTAGTCTCATTTTACAATTAATACCAGAATATTTATTATAATTTTTGCAATCGATACTGGATTTTTGTTATAAATTTTACAATTAATATTTGATTTCTCATTCCAGTTTTTACATATAGTACTGGATTTTCATTCTTATTTTTACAATTAATACCGAATTTTTATTTTTACAGTTAATACCGAATTTTAATTGTAATTTTTGCAATTACTGCCGAATTCTTTATTCTAATTCTTACCATTACTACCGGATTTTATTCTAATTTTTAAATTTAATGCTGGATTTTATACTAATTTTTACAATTAGGACTAGACTTGCATTCTAAATTTTACAATTTATATAAGATTTTACTGTTTGCATTAATGGGTTAAATAAGGTATTTTATTTGAACAAAGTTGTATTCGAATCTGGATCCTATAATTCTACTTCAGAGATTTATAATTACTATCCAGAGAACCATAATTAGATTAAATACTTCGATTAATTTTTTTTTATAGATGTGTTTTGAATAAACACTATTAAATAGAGCTTCCCTGGCGTAGTCTTAAAGATAACAAACTTTGCGATGAAATTATAAATAAATATTTAATTCATCCCTCGTTTCTTCGCTGCTCTATCAAATAAATAGAAGTCTCGATTGGGCTCTCGTGAAGATGGCAACGGCAATGCACTTCCGCTTTTTCCCAAGAAATCACGCGTGATTCACGGAAAACAAAGAAAATGAATCAATGGACAGTGATTATTGCCTAAGGCCTAAAGGGACATGGGATTGATAAATATATTTCTTTCTTTCCCACCCGTTTATGAAAATAATATTACTTTAAATTCTTCGCCGTTTCATTCTGGGTGAACAAGCAAACACGGTGGGATACAGATCTGTGGTAACACATTTCTTTATATACACATTAACATTTGAACAGTTTCTCAAATCACCACATTTAGTGTTGCCGTTTAAGCTGGTTCGCTTCGAGTCGCCTACTGCATTCATGTTCGCGAATCCCCAGAGGCTCACACGCGTATGCCCACGAACATACATTAAAGCCGTCAGTTACTCTGCGCTATGGGTAGATAGTAAGATAAAAATACGAAACAAAACTACTCTAAACAACAACAAAAATTCAAAACAAAAAGAATTACCTACAAATATATATTTGTAAACATGTTGGAATTTCGATGGCTGCAAACTGACTTGCATCGACGAAGCAAGTAGCTCCTTCGCGTTGATCTGATTATCGCCCGCCTTCTGTTGCTTGCATCGCTTGCAAATGATTGAGACGAGCGGTAGTTGATGGAATAAGTAGAAAGAAGTCGATTGCCAATGGCGGGAAAAGTCTCCACCGTTCTAGTCGCCGTTGGCAGCACGTAACGATGTTAGGCTGAGTGCGTAAGGCTCAAAAGATATTAACTTTGAGTAGGCAAATAAAACTTTGTATTCCATACAATAAGAATAATCTAATAAAGATGTGTCGGTGATGCTCGAGGTAAGAGGTGAGAGATGTCGGGTGGCATCTGTATTCTAACAGATGCAGTTGGAAGAAAGAAAAACGGGTAGCAAAAGGAAAATGATCAAAGAGAATGAAAGGGAAGTGTGCGGTAAAGAACTGTAGAAGTAAACGAAGGAATAAAAACAGTACACAGAGAAAGATAAAAGCATAATGAAAGAAAACAAATCGAGAAGAAAGATAAACAATAAAGCGTGAAGAAGAAAGAGAATCGTGAAGAAAGAAAACAAAAAGGGAGAAAACAACTAAAAAGAAAATATCGTAAAGAAAAAGAAAATGAAAAGAAAGGAAAGAAAGAAGAAAAAAGAAAATATCGTAAAGAATGGGAAAAGAAAAAGGAAGAAAAGAAAGAAAGAAAGAAAGAAAGAATGAAGAAAAAAGAAAAAGAAAATATCGTAAAGAAAAGGAAAAGAAAGAAAGAATAAAGAAAAAGAAAATATCGTAAAGAAAGCGAAAATAGAAAGAAAAGAAAGAAAGAAAGAAAGAAGAAGAAAGAGAAAGAAAATATCGTAAAGAAAGAGAAAATAGAAAGAAAGAAAGAAAGAAAGAAGAAGGAAGAAAAAGAAAATATTTAAAGAAAACGAAAAAAGAAAGAAAGGAAAGAAAGAAAGAACAAAGAAGATAGAAAAAGAAAATATCGTGAAGAAAAGGAAAAGGAAAAGAAAGAAAGAAGAAAGAAAAAGAAAATATCGTAAAGAAAGAGAAAATAGAAAGAAAGGAAAGAAAGAAAGAACGAAGAAGAAAGCAAAAGAAAATATCGTAAAGAAAGAGAAAATAGAAAGAAAGGAAAGAAAGAAAGAACGAAGAAGAAAGCAAAAGAAAATATCGTAAAGAAAGAGAAAATAGAAAGAAAGGAAAGAAAGAAAGAAAGAAGAAGAAGAAAGAAAAAGAAAATATCGTAAAGAAAACGAAAATAGAAAGAAACGAAAGAAAGAAAGAACAAAGAAGATAGAAAAAGAAAATATCGTAAAGAAAAGGAAAATAAAGAAAGAATAAAGAAAAAGAAAATATCGTAAAGAAAGAGAAAATAGAAAGAAAGAAAGAAAGAAAGAAGAAGAAAGAAAAAGTAAATGAAAAGAAAAAAAGAAAGAAAATGAAAAATAAAATATCGTAAAGAAAGAGAAAACATTAAAAGAAAGGAAAGAAGAATGAAGAAAAAAGAAAAAGAAAATATCGTAAAGTAAGGGAAAAGGCAAAGAAAGGAAAGATAGAAAGAATGAAGAAGGAAGAAAAAGAAAATATTGTAAAGAAAGGGAAATGGTAAAGAAAAAAACGAATGAAGAAAAGAAAATATCGTAAAGAAAAAGAAAATGAGAAGAAAGAAAGAAAGAAAGAAAGAAAGAAAGAAAGAATAAAGAAAAAGAAAATATCGTAAAGAAAGAGAAAAGAAAAAGATAGGAAAGAAAGAATGAAAAAGAACAGAAAAATATCACAAAGAAAGAGAAAATGAAACGGAAGGAAAGAGAAAATAGCGAAAAATCGTCAGGAGATAGGAAAAATCGTGAAAACAAAATGCGTGAAGATAGAAAAAAAAAAAAACATCGAAAAATAAAAGAAATGGAAATTAAGAAGAAAGAAACAAACATCGAAAAACAGAAAGAAAGAAACGAAGAAAAAAGAAATATTCGTAAAGAAAGAACAAAAGAAAGGGTATAGTGAAAAATGTAAGAAGAAAAGAAAAAAGAAAGCATTTAGAAAAAGAAACTGAATAGAGATGTTGTGGAGTAGCTGAACATCCCCACAAGATGGACTGGTCTGAGACTATTTAAACAGCACACTTTTTTTACTGAGCGAAAGGAGTCAATGATTACTTGTTTAATACAGTAATCTGTATTGTCAACCGTGTACCACATGATTTTCCGGAATAAACTACTTCTTATTTTATATATGTGTCTACTTTTCCTATTTATGAGAGAAGAAAGAAAAAAGAAAGAAAATGAATCAGAGAAAAAAGAAAAATGTTGACAGGAATAATAAAAACGGATTGATTATTATTTAAAAATTAATGGTTGACACAAGACAAATGTATTCAAAAATTCAATTCTGTTCACCAAACAGAATCTTTCTGAAATGGAAAAATCGTTTTGCCATTTCAGAGAAAATAATTTAAAGAAACGTTAAAAAAAACGACAAAAAAGATAACAGCCAAATTTAAAATTCATACGAGAAAATAAACAAAAAAACGAAACGCGAGGAATGCAAGACTACAAAATAAATGCAAGACTACAAAATAAAATTAATTTAAAAAAATATTTTTCCAATTTTCTGAAATGAAGTATTGTCATTATAAATATTGATAAACATATAACAATTCCTTATTTTTGAACTATTTCGCTGGTCAAACTTCATCTATGTGTCGTGTCCCTTCAAAACGTTTGTGATCAAGGCTCTCCACAATGTCCATTCCTTTGTAGCTTTTAACAATTTTTTACCATCTCCCCCAAATCAAAATCCTCCATTTACTCGCCCAAGCTTTCCAGATATTTTGCTTTATTCTGGTCCTTTCTTACCTTTAATAAGTCCTGTGAGTATCTAATTTTTCAAGCCCTCTTTTCTTTTTATGTGCTCTGGAAATCTTAGTTATCTTTTCCTTATGTTAAATATATGTGTCCTTATTATTGTCATTCTCTCTAGAAAGTTGACGTTGCTCAAATGTTTGGTCCATGGTATTTCCAGCATCCTTCTGTAGAACCAGATTTCTGTTGATCCAAGTCTCTTCTTCATCTCTGAGGAGATTGTCCAGCATACACTGCCATATAGGAAGACACTTTTTTTTTATAAAAAGAAAATAATTGACGCAAACATCAACATAGCTCTCCTAAACTAATTTTTGTTTTGCTGATTTTGGATACCAGGTGTGATGAATATATTGTCTTCTAAATTATATATATATATATATATATATATATATATATATATTTAAGCATTACGCCCCGAGCAAGGCATGAAGCCACTAGGATGCAGGGCGTTGCAGAAGATTTGTAGCAAGAGCAGATAGGAGTGATAGAAGAAAGGATGAGGAGAAGGATAGTGGATAGATCAAGGTAACTGGAGATGTCGATTGACATTACATTTGAATAGTTGGAGATTATACTTTTCAGGGAAACAGTAATTGGGAAGGGTGTTCCACAGTCGAGAGGTACGAGGTATGAAGCTGTTAGAGTAGAAGAGACGGCTACATTTAGGACTTTCGACAGTGTAAGGGTGGGAGCAGGATGCCAGCCTCGTAGGGCGCTTAAATTCATGGAGTCTGGGAACCAGTGAAAGCAGCTCATCGGAGCAATTACGATGAGAGTATTTGTAGAAAAGACAGAGAGAGGCGACGGCGCGTCTGTGAGATAGTGACTGCAGCCTAGACGCCAGATCAGGGCCAATTATATTACATATCCGTCTCTGGATCTTGGCAAGAACTCAGAGGTAAACAGAAGGTGCCCCAGACCATATATGGCAGCAATACTCCATGCAAGGGCGAATGGTTGTTTTGTATATTTGAAGTATCGATTCCGGGGAGAAAAATTTCCTGGCGCGGCACAGAGAGCCAACTTTCCTCGCGGTTGACGATGCAATTGACTCAATGTATTTGTTCCATCTCAGGTCAGCAGTCAACGTGAGACCGAGCACATTTTAACATATATTTACCAAAATAGGATAACAAAATATCTTAAAAAAATTAAACAGTAAATTACTTCAATAAAATCGCTATTGGCTTCAAGCTCGTAGTCCAGATGACTCCGGAATCTCTTGTAAATCCTCTGGCCGGTCTCCTTGTTTAAACTGCTGAATGCTGCCGTTATATTTGCGTACAGTTCATCCTTGGTGTTACAAGGAGTTTCTCGCTCAATTGGGCACCACATATAATAATCAAGGGGTTGCAGTCTGGGGAGTTAAGTGGCTTGATGTAAGGTTTTATGTGGTCGCAGAAATTGTCTAACAGCAATGACTGGGTTCTCCTGCTACTATGGGATGATGCAGAATACTGTTGCCATATATAGCGTGAACCAGGGCAGTCCTACCCGATCAAGGCACTGGATGTAGGCCTCCGTGTTGAATCTGAGGACCTGCGGAAAGATTGATGGATGAATAACGTCACCATCACTAGTGATCACTCCAAACAGCATGATGATAGCTGGATATATCATCCATCTCTTTCCAAATACTGTGCAGTCTTCAGTGTGACACCCAAACACTATAAAATGTTCATATTGGAGTTTCTGGTGCGAATGCCAATAAGTAAAGGATGCTGTTTCCAAACTTCGGGCGATGTGAATTGGTGCTCTTCTTCTCATAGACTGTGCCCAACTAACATTACTATACTGAGAAGTCGACAAAATAAAAAACAAACAACGCGCATGCGCGAAAATAAAAATAGAAAATGCCGACAATTTAACCATCGCACCCTGTATGATAGTTTTTTTTTTCACTCATCACCTCTACATGATTAGATATATTTATATACATCAACATACGTGTATACATATAGGCGTAAACCCAGTCTCCTCTTCGTCTGTGAGGAGAGTGTCTAACGCTGATTACCATAGAGGAGAACGGACACTAAATACCAGTTCAGTACTGTTTTTAATCGTTTTAATTTAACTAAATCTACATAAGCGCTACAGAACGCGATTAATGTTTGTCAGATGAATGTATGGCACTTTACTATGCCAGATAGTCAATCCCTGTTGCAGACGCCTGGTCTGACACACTGATGTCTGTTCAACCCCCACAAAGCACACTTGTCTTTTTTACTGCAACTATGCTGAACAGACCTTTGTTACAGATTCTGAGAGAGAGGGCGTTGTCAAGTTGATCAAAATTGTGAACAAGGCCAGGTCACTCAATCCCTCGGTCACGACGACTTTTGACGTCATGCTAGCACAATAATCGACGGCTACCAAACGGTGCTGTCTACCCATTTCCACTTGAGTCAACACATGGTATCGTTTTCAGGCACTTTCAAACTTGCCGCACGCTGAGATCGCCTCTCCTAGATTGATAAAATCAAGACAAATCGACAACGGTGAGATTCAACCCCGGATCTCATGGTCAGAAAGCGATGGACTGCACAGATGCTAAATATGGAACGTCTTCGTCTTCGACAATCTCGTCTGTGGTTGATGGAGCAAAGAGGTACATGTATAAATACAATGACAGTATAAAATGTGGAAGAGAATATTAGAATTGACAAACATACCATTGAAATAAATCAAAGGGGCACAAAGCTTACAAGAGTAGATTTTATTTTAAAGTGAGACGCAGGAAAAAGAAGTGCTGCCATAAAATCACCCTTCCGAAAAGCGAACCTTCTAACCATTTAGTCACATACCCTTCCGAAAAGCGAGCCTTCTAGCCATTTGGTTAGATACCCTTCCGAAAAGCGAGCCTTCTAGCCATCTTGTCGCATACCCTTCCGAAAAGCCAGCCTTCTAGCCATCTTGTCATATACCCTTCCGAAAAGCGAGCCTTCTAGCCATTTGGTCAAATACCCTTCCGAAAAGCGAGCCTTCTAGCCATTTGGTCACATACCCTTCCGAAAAGCGAGCGTTCTAGCCAATTGGTCAGATACACTACCTAAAAGCGAGCCTTCTAGCCATCTTGTCACATACCCTTCCGAAAAGCCAGCCTTCTAGCCATCTTGTCATACACCCTTCCGAAAAGCGAGCCTTCTAGCCATTTGGTCAAATACCCTTCCGAAAAGCGAGCCTTCTAGCCATTTGGTCACATACCCTTCCGAAAAGCGAGCCTTCTAGCCATCTTGTCACATACCCTTCCGAAAAGCCAGCCTTCTAGCCATCTTGTCATACACCCTTCCGAAAAACGAGCCTTCTAGCCATTTGGTCAAATACCCTTCCGAAAAGCGAGCCTTCTAGCCATTTGGTCAGATAACCTTCCGAAAAGCAAACCTTCTAGCCATCTTGTCACATACTCTTCCGAAAATGAGTCTTTTATTTATTTGGTCACATACCCTTCCGAAAAGTGAACCTTCGAGACGTTTGGTCACATACGCTTCCGAAAATGAACCATCTAGCCATTTGGTCACATGCCCTTCCGATAACAAGCCTTCTAGCTATTTGGTCACATACCCTCTCGAAAAGCGAATCATCTAGCCTTTTGGTCACATACCCTTCCAAAAAGCGACAATTTAGACTTTTGGTCACATGCCCTCCCGAAAAGCGAATCTTCTAGCCATTTGGCCACATGCTAACGAAATATAATAGATTAACTTTAGTTTTGACGAATTTCAAGTCAGTTTTATTATGAGAAAGATATTTCTGAAAATAAACAACACATTCGCTGCCGTATGAGAATTTTTATCTTTACTAAGCTGTTTTAGTTTTTTAGAAGAGAATTCGAACAAACCATATGCATGGTAAGTGGCAAGATCTCCCAATGACATGTTAATATGAAGTCAGTCAGTTAAGTGCCACATGTGATACACGCTTGGGTAGTCATGTATATTTCAATACATGACTGACGAGGCAGAAGTTGTTTTTTTTTGTTGTGGCTTACTATTTCTTTCTGCGGTAGACTGGTTGTCAACCAAGACTAAAGAACCCAGTCTGTCCTGTTATTCAACCCATAGCTGAAGGAGAAGAGATGGTATTTGTGCATAAGTGAATGTAAGGAAGTCGACTGGGATTCGAACGCAGCTCTGCGAGTTCTCATTCCGAGACGATAACCATTGCACCACAAAGCACATAGGTTAGTCAAAATTATGTAAACACTAGTATGAGAGGAATCATTTATTCAGAGTTTACTGAACAGTCTTCACCTGTCCACCGGCACGATTGATGCACAAACTCAGCGATCAACAGTACAATTAAGTGCCTTTTTCACGGGGAATGTTTGATGTTACACCTTTTATTCTATCCTTGAGTTCTTCCATTTCTAACATTTTTGCCATACACACGATCCTTTGTCATGCCTCATAACCAGAAATCATAGGGTGTAATTGGTCCATATTTCTTTACACCTCTAATGGTGACTGCAAATGCTTGCTTACAAATGCTGCAAGAGTTTGCCATTGATAACCTAGCCCTACAAATCAAAGGAGCAGCGTATTTCCAACAGAATTGTGCACCGACACATTTTGCCTGTACTTTTCGCAATTGTCTCAATCAAACTTTTCCAAATCGTTGGATAGGTATCGGCCGAGCGTTGACATGGCCACCACACTCCACTGATCTGACAGCCTATGACTTCGGGTTATCTACACCTATTGAGAAAGAGAAAAAATTAAATGAAAACCAAATAATTAGTATGCTGCCGTTAGAAGTATAGGTTTGGGGTTTAGAATGAACCGGAAACATAATGAAAAAGGAAACAAAACATAGTCATCTAATTCTATTAAAAAAAAAATGGAGGAGTGTAAACCGGGTGATAGGCGAAAATATTTAATCTTATTGGGAGATAAGTAATCGTGAATAATAAGTGAATAAAATTTCAAAGTTCAGGTGGAGTCATTAGGATAAATAGAGTTGGGGTAAACTTTAGAAGGAACAGGAAACACAATAATAAGCATGAAACATGGAATAATCCTCTAATTCTGTACAAAAGACTGGAGAGGAGTGTGAACCGGGCCATAGACGAAAATATTTAATCCTATTGAAAGATAGTGAAATAAATCGATAGGAAATAAAATTTCAGAGTTCAGACGGAGACGTAACAAGTACTAGAACTGAAGAAACCTTTAGAATGATCCAGAAACCGAATCCTGAACGGGAAACAAAGGCTAAAGGGACGCATCGCATAGAATTTAAATTGCTGAAGTCCTCTAATTTTTGGAACATTGCAGCGTCTCATTAATCTAAAGAGTTATAGTGATCAATATGTGTAAATTAAATTCAAATATTATTTGAATATTTAATTACTTTCATACGTATCTGTTATCTGTGAGAAAATCCTGTCATCATAAGAAAAATATTATCGCTCTCATCTTTCTGGTTTGGCATACTCGTCGAGGTGTCATATTCAATATGGTAAAAAAATCATTACATTTGTTTTGAACTAGTTTAGAGAAACAACATTTTTCGTATTTTTTTCCAAAACTGAACTCAATGATTTTTATCTGAATTTTTAAGACATAAATATCGATCAATTTAATAAAATCCTAAATGTAAAATAAACTCCTCAGCTAAACATTAAATAATAAATATGTGTCACCTTTCTACTAATCGATGATTTTTCAAATTCAGTCATGAACTTTAGAAAGATCGAGACTTCCTATAGGTATTTTTCTAAGTGCTGTGTTAGCCTGATATTTTAAAATATTATTCTATTATAGTAATCAAGGAAGTATCTCTTAATTAATAAGAGTCTGCTGAACAGGAAATAGGGGTTTCTACCTTATTATCGGTTCAGGATTAGTTTTACACTTCCTTCTAAAATATACTTCAACTCTATATTTTAAACGTCTCTATCTAAACTCTGAAATTTCATTTACAAATTATTTACTTTTCCTTCTGAATAGGAGTAGATAAGTTTGCCTATAGTCCGGTTCACTAGCCTCCCCGGTTTTTTGAACAATAGTAAAGGTTTTTTGTGTTTTTTGTCCTTGATTCTTTGTTTAAAATTTGGTTTCACGTTCCTTACAATGTTTTTTGTTATCTTTCACTTGCAGCATCTCCTTACGTCTTAGTGGCTGTATCGCCTTATTTGGATTTAAATGCTTTTAAAAAAATCAATGAATTCTCTCCTAATTTAAAAATAAAACTGGGTCAAAAATAAATATTGATTCAATTTAATGAAATATTAAAATGTTAACTATACCTGCTATACTTTTCAGAAAAACTGTAAAATGACGAAAGTTGGTTGCCATTTTAGTAATGCTGTTGTCTGAATTTTTAGATTTTTTTATAGAAATAGAAAGGTTTTAATACACTTTTTGGCCGTGTAACATATTAACATTAAAATAAAAATATTTCTGTTCCTATAAAAAAATACATATGAACACCACCACATAATTTTTCAGAATTTATGTGGCGAGATCAAATTTTAAAAAAAGAACAAGAAAACTTATTTAATTAGTCGTGTTTATCGAAATTTTCTTCTCTTTTAAACGGATTTTTTTAATAAATTTATTTTAAAAAAATGTTTTTAATAAATTTATTTAAAAAAATGTTTTCAGCATTATTTATGCACAATGTTGTAAATATCTCTTTATATTTGGTTCATACTGGCTTAATATAATGATAATATAAAGTCCTCTATGGAAATAAGCAAATAAAGTGTTCAGTTTGACATTCCAATCACCTGAAGAAGTCTGGACGTTACAACGGCCGAAAGTTTGTGATAAATACGGCAACAAAGATGAGTACAATAGTGCGAATAATGTAAATAGTGTACATAATACCTAATCTCAGTAATATACACAGATACCGAAGGGCCGAAACGTTGTAATAAATATGGCAACAAAGATGAGTACAATAGTCAGAATAATGTAAATAGTGGACATAATACTTCATCTCAGAAATATAGACAGATACTGAAGGGTCGAAACGTTGTAATTAATATGGCAACCAAGATGAGGACAATAGTCCTAATAATGTAAATAATGTACATAATACCTCATCTCAGAAATATAGACAGATACTGAAAGGCCGAAACGGTGTGATAAATATGTCGACAAAGATGAGGACAATAGTCCGAATAATGTAAATAGTGTACATAATACCTCATCTCAGAAATATAGACAGATACTGAAAGGCCGAAACGTTGTAATAAATATTGCAACCAAGATGAGGACAATAGTCCTAATAATGTAAATAATGTACATAATACCTCATCTCAGAAATATAGACAGATACTGAAGGGCCGAAACGTTGTAATAAATATGGCAACAAAGATGAGGACATTAGTCAGAATAATATAAATAGTGTACATAATACCTCATCTTAGAAATATAAACAGATAATATAAAGTTCTCCATGGAAATAAACAATCGAATAAAATCAATAATATTTAATACGTTCGTTTTCGTCATCATTTGTCAGTAGCCGGGATCATCGAGCCAATGGGAACGACCCTTTCTTATAGCTGCATAGTATGTGCTACGCCAGAGTTAATTCCTCCTAGACAACTCACCACCCAACTTGTCGTTTTTTTAAATCCTGTTCTTTTATTGGTTTAACTCCTCAATAATGCATCTCTCTTATTGTATTTACTCCTCGTAACACCTTGAGACTTGGTGGGTTTATTGCATTGCTTGGTATGAAAGTAAACGAAAGATAAGAGTTAATTAAAAAAATATTACCATTTTACAAAATCTACTATTTTGTATCACCATATTTTTCACTTTAAACTTTACTCAGATTATATTAGACGGATATCAGTTTCGAGAGATTCTAGAGTTGTGATCTGGATAATGTTTTAGTCGCAGTCTCGATTGCAGCTTCCTGTCTCTCAACAATTGTTGTAACGTTGTCTTCGTTTAAAATAGCCGATTAATAGGAAGGCTGTAGTTAGTGAGACCTTCGAAGGAACAAAAATAAAAATCTTTGTTTTCGCTTTTTGTTCTATGAGTACCATTTCATTTAATCAACACTGAATCAAGCCCATATTTTGCCAGGATATTTCAATTTTATGACAAAATAGGCATATTATACACAGAAATTTCAGTTTCCATCAAATGAGCCATCAGCGCACATTAAAACTTACAAGATAGTCTGTTGTAATGTTTTCTTTGTACAAAATAGCCGAGAATTAGGAAGGCCGTTATTCAGAGAGTATTGAAGGAACAGAAGACTATGCAGAGGAAAACAAAGAAGAGGTTTATTAAATACTCATACATAGGAGTTGAAAACAGCCGAGAATTAGGAAGGCTGTAGTTAGAGAGAGTATTAAAGGAACTGAAGTCTAGGTAGGGAAAACAAAGAAGAGGCTTATTAAATACTCATACATAGGAGTTGAAAATAGCCGTATTAAGAAGGTCGTAGTTAGAGAGAGTATTGAAGGGACAGAAAACTATGTAGGAAAAACAAAGTAGAATGGGTTTATTAAATACTCATAAATAGGAGTTCAAAATAGCCGAGTATTAAGAAGGCCGTAGTTAGAGAGAGTATTGAAGGAACAGAAGAACAGGCCAAAGATACAAGAAAGAAGACGTTTATTAAATTCTAATACATAGAACGAAAAGACTGGAGTAAATTTAATTCAGCTCAAATACGGTGTTTACTCGTTCCCCCACCAGAACGACATGTGACACAAGGTCGTTTTTATGTTGGGACCCGAGCGCGTACACTCGGGCAAGGGACAACCGTCGGTTGCGTTGGCCTCGGTGCGAATACCGATCCCTCCCTCTAGTGCAATGAAAGAGTGCGGCCTCTGACAGCTGTTCCCCAGGAAGGGCACCTCTTCAGTATAATTTTCTCAGTTGCCTCTCTGTCATTTGACAGAGAAGCCCCTAAGCGGACTCTGCTCAAAGACAGAGACTCAACTGAGAGATGATAAATAATACTTATAGTAATTTATACGCCATTCAACTCAAATACTACTCTAATGTGACGAATTGTCATACTTATAAATAGGAGCAGTCCATTGTCACAGTAGTAGGGAAGAACAGGTATTGTGCTGAGTCTTACTCTACAACAGGTGCAAAATGCCTGTGTATGTAGATATAAAGTTCAGACTGTTAACTATACAGTACTTCCTCCAAGCTCTCCACATCGCTGAAATGGTCCCGTATGAAAATATAAAACTTATCAGAACTTTGATTAATACCGTCAAGAGCAGCATTAAATAATTCTGACTGAATTTTCTATTGGGGTTGACTCCCGGAGCCTTTCTTATGATTTAGCAGAAATTTTAAATCGTTCATTCTTTTTTTTCTAAAATAAAAATTTTATAAAAATACAGAAGGCGGAAAAAAAAAAAAATGCATATTGCGGATAAAGTAATACCTTTTCTTTTTTTTCCTGTAACTCAATTCTGGTCGTGAGTCATAAATCAAAATGTTATTTACTTTCAGTTGAATAGTATGACGCCCCACAAATTCTAACGCGTTCTGGAATGGTTAAATTTTAATTCCATGATGAGATGGATAGGACGATGTAGAGCCATTCAGCGGCCATCACGATCACTAGACCTCACACCACCAGACTTTTTTCTTGAGGGAGTGTACTAAAATATCCTTGTTTACAGCTCGAACCGAAAAAAAGTCCGGGAATAAAACAAGTAAATTTCTAATACTTTTTTTCCCTGTAATTAATGTAGAAAAATGTGAAAGGGTTTGTAGAAGTGTTGCTGATATATTTCAACGTTGTATTGAAGATCAAGTGTAGCATACATTTTCTGAACTTGATGTAGAACGTGTCAAATGGTTTGTAGAAGTGTTGCTGATAGGGTTCATCTTTGTCTTGAACATGAAGGCTGGTATTTTGAACATGTCAAATAGTTTGCTAATCATGAAAAACATGTTGTATTGATATGAAAATATTAGGTTGGTGCAAAAATAATGTCGTTTTTTTACGTTAAAAAATACGTCAAAAACGACATTATTTTTGCACCAACCTAATACTTATAATTTGTCTTAAACTCGTGTATATTATCTTGGTTCAATAACAGTTAATAAATGAAAAAGGGGGTGACTTTTGCCGATGACAGTAAATCAGTTTTAGACGGTATTATTTTAGCGACATTTCCATTAAAACGATTTTTTTTAACCATTTCAGCCCAAGCAAGGCATGAGTGCCACTAGAATACAGGAGGTTGCCAGGAGTGAACGTGAGAGATGTAAGTGGGTGTAGGTGAGATTCAGTAAAGGAAAAAAAAAAAAACGACAGGAAGCAAGGCAACATAAAACGTCGATTGACGTTGCATTTAATTTTTTGAAGATTGTAGTTATCAAGGAAGCAAATAAACGGAAGGGAGTTCCACTGTTGGGAAGTGCGAGAGAATAAACTGTTGGAGTAGAAGTAGCGGTTACATTTCACTATTTCAACACTAAGAGGGCGGGGCCTAGATGAACGCTTAAATTCATGTACACGGAAAAAAAAGGTCATCAGGGCACTTGCCATGTAAATATTTATAGAAAAGACAGAGGGAAGCGACATCCCTTCTGTGAGAAAGTGTCTGAGGTCGAGATATCAATTCACGACCGATTACACTACAGATACTTCTTTGTATTTTTTCGAGAAACTCGCGATTTAGAGGAGCTATATTTCTTAGTCCCACCACCTCTAATCCGGGACGCCACGTACACAGAGGAGAACCATCTTTATTCCCTTCGTATTCAGTGTTATGGTAATTTACCGACACACGCATGAACTCTCCCAGCTATAAATAGGGGCAGGTACTGCCTTTTGGAGACGGAATTTTCCAGCAGTAAGCTCTGACAGCCGGACCGACCATTCTTGCAGTACCACTCTCGTTTTATATGTTTATATTACTATTTCTGTTAATATATTTTTTTTAACTCAATTCCGCTCTTGTGTCTTTATTTCTGGTCCTAACAAGGCCACAACATTCAGTTAGGGCAAAGTAAGCTACACTCGAACTGCTACTTCCCGATGAAATGCTTTTTAGTAGAACCAACTACCAAGAAGATGCTTTCACAATCACTTCATTCTTCACCTTTTCCTCCTAAACAATGCTTCTTACTCTTACCAATAATTCTAGAAACGTCTTCAGCAAACTCCAACGTAGAGTGGTCATTGGAACTTCTTTAGGTTGAATTACACTATTCTAATTTATCTGTAATGACTGATATACATTAGTATTGCTACTTATAAAATTAATCTTTAATACTTTACGTGATATTAGACATACTATAAAACAATTTAATGACAGATTGGTCTGTGTTGTATATTACACTTTATTTGTCGGATGCAAGTTCAATATTTAAAAACACATTCCTGTCCACCTTACCAATACAGGAAAATCTGTTTTGACAACACCAATATATTACGCCATGAAAATAAACAATTACTACAATACACGAGGTCTTCAATATCAAAAGCAACCTATCAACACTGAACGGAATGTATTACAAGTGTAGCAACAATGGATTGAAATGCATTTAACAAACATTTAATGCCATTTTGCATTTCTACCAATTTCTGGTTAGCTCCCTTGTAATGGGACCTCTCTTGTAATGGGATGCAAAAACAACATAGCTACAGTAAATAAATTTAAAATAATTATAACAGAGCGTGTTCATACAAGTTCTATCGCACAGCATTTAAAGACACGTTCCTGACCACCTTCACAACAGAGGAAAATAGTTGTTGATAACACCAATATACTACATCATGAAAATAATAAATAATAAATTCAAATTCTCAAGGCCCCTTATAGCAAAATGACCACTTAACAAACATTTTTTACAAGTGTAGCAAGAACGTGTTCAAGCAATCAACACTGAACGAAATTTATTACGAGTGTAGCAGCAATGGATTGAAGAGCATTAAACAAACATTTAATAGCATTTTGCATTTCTACCAATTTCTAGTTATTTTCCTTTTAATGGGAGTGTGACATCCAACCTTTACGTCAAATTGTGACGTCAGCCGATCCCGGGTCTTATCCTGGTCTTATCCTGGTCGCGGTGCCAATTGTGATGATCTAACCTTTAAGTGATTCGGATGGGAATCTGGTTAGATTCGATATCAGCCTCGTCGTTCCCAACTCGCTTCCAACGTCTGGTTACCGAAGTAACTACTTTGATCTCCAGTCTGCCTACCCACGTTGTGAATTGATCTTAGGCAGACGAAATCACTCAGCGCCGGGGCCGTACTGCAAGCTTGAGTTCGAATGAGGGCGGTATCGCACAAGTACGTGCAAAAGAAAACAAAATAATAAATCGAAAATGGTATCAAAAAAAGGATAACAATACTTTATATGTGGTTGCTGGATACATAGGACTGCGTCTATCTCCCGACCCGCTATATGGATTGTGACACGTGGTTTTTAGGCGAGTCTTAACATCTTAAGTTGTCTGTTCCCTAATAAACTGGCTCTTGGTGTGTCTTCAGGCGAAATTCACAAAACTTATTTTGGTGGTGTGAGTCTAAGTCGTTCTCCAAAAAAAAAAATAAATTGTTCTTGGTTCGGAAGTTGCGCGAATCTTGGGCAGCTCTTCGTGGTGGGTCTTCAGAGCTCTCAACTGGAACTGTCTCTCCAACTCTCCAACTTTCGAACTGCCGAACTAAAAACTGATTTTTGCTCGCTGCGAATTTGCTTATATGGACGCCGATTCAAAACCGGGTGTGGGCTCGTCGGGGTTTGAGGTTCCTTGATAAGTCTAAATCCATAAACCCCTTCTTTTGTTTTCGGTCAGGAAAAATTTACCATTTCCATTTTTGGAAGTCTTCTCTTACTCCCACCTTCTCTTATTCTCATATGGACACCTCACCATTCCCAGAAGGGCGTAAACGGTCCTCCCCACTTCTTCGTAGTAATCCCTCATACCTAAACTTTCTGCGGCTGCCTCCTTGCGTCACATGACCACCTCCACCTGGCTGGTTAGCATTCAACCAATGGTTGATCAACAGTGTGGGCGTGACTAGACTAGCCTTGTTCTTAAAAAAATATATATTTTGCTCAAAGAAAAAAAATTATCTTTTTCTTTTCCTTTTCTTTCTTTTGT
The DNA here is from genome assembly GCA_963932145.1 of Acanthosepion lycidas. Classification (NCBI taxonomy): domain Eukaryota; kingdom Metazoa; phylum Mollusca; class Cephalopoda; order Sepiida; family Sepiidae; genus Acanthosepion; species Acanthosepion lycidas. Next base: position 56,592,720 of record OZ010613.1, on the reverse strand, counting down.
TTCTCTCTTCTTCTCTGGTCGCCAAGAGGACAATACAACCCGTAGAGTGATAATCTCAATTCTTATCCTAACGTCACGGCATATGGAATTCTTCAATCAGATTTTCGCCAGCACCAAGAGGCTAGTCAACCAGACACACTCATTCTTCGGCGCCAACGAAATATTGTTTCGCTGTCATATTCAAATTCCAACACAGCCCAGATGTGTTTTCTCTCAATGACACCTCCCATCGATAAAGACCCAACCTAGAGATGACTCTCTTTGTGTGTGGTCAACAGATGACCTATTAAATTTTTTGCAATCATGACACAAGTAAACCTTTATCTATTTAAAACTCTGTAACCACCTGGTGTTTGTCAATTAGCTTTATGACAATGGCCATAAGAATTTTCACCATTCTTCATTTATCAAAATAACATTTTCAAATGTCTCTTCTCGTAGGTGACTTTATCTTTAAAATTTCCTTGCAGGGAATTTCACCACTCCCGATAATCTGTTTGCCACAAAGACACAGTTAATTTTTTATCTATCTAAACAAAACAATGTATCAACCTGGACCGTGCCAGCCAGCCCCAAGACAATGGCCGACAGAAAACTCACCAGTGTCTTCCATTATCAAAATAACATTTTCAAATGTTATTTCTCGTGGGTGGCCTCCCGTTATCACCTAAGTTAAGTCTCGCCTCTCTTCCTCTCTTTTTTCCTTCTCTTTTTCCTTTCCTTCTTTTTCCTTCTTTTTGCGCCCCTAAATGGTGTCACAGGAGCTCTCTTGTAATGGGATGCAAAAAAATCATAGCTATAATATATAAATTTAAAATAATTATACAACAGCGTGTTCATGCAAGATTTCAAAAATCACTATCACAAAAATTAGTTACAGTAAGTTTGTCTTTGTAATACATCACTGAGGATGTTTTTGATTATTCAATAAAAAGCATGTTTGAAGGAAGATGTTGCCTAAATACACACGCACACACAAGCACATATATATATATATATATATGGCCAAATCGGTTAAAGACATGTCAAGCTAAAGCACGTTTCACTATAAGATACAGGGTCGAATCCTGTCGGAGGACGAATATTTTCTGTGAAAATTTCTCGGACATTCAGGCTTGTAAATGTTGTTTGATACTGTTTATTGGGAACAGAGCATTTACTTAAATATTTGTATTGATAAAAAGAATGTTAAACATAAAAATGTCTTAAAATAATTGTTGGACTTTGTCCATTTCATAATGTGTGACGTCATTTGTTTACATTTGGATGTGTTTTGAGCAGATATGAATGTACGTGAGAGAATCATGGAAGATTGTAGTTTAAGGACAGTAAAATCGACATTGCTAACTGAACGCTCCTCTGTGGGCAAATCGGTTAAAGGCACGTCAAGCTAAATGACGGTCCCGTATAGGATGCAGGTTCGAATATATATATATATATATATATATATATATATATATATATATATATGAGGGAAATGGCACTAGTACGCAGGAGTTTCGAGGCGGGTGATAGGGAAAAAGAACTGAGAATTAAAAGGATTGAGGAAAGGACAAACCAGGAAAGGGGATTCCAGAAGTCAGGAGATATCGACTAATGTTGTATTTAAATTTTTGAAGATTGTAGTTAACAGGGAATCATGGAAACAGAAGTGAAGATCCATAGGTGCAAGATGACACCTCACTGCCAACTCAACACCACCGACTCAACACCACCGACTCAACACCGCCGACTCAACACCGACCAACTGATTTCAGTGACAACTCAACTCTAGGACAACTGACCACCAGCCTACGCGGCATCGAGGACAACTCAATGACATTCAAACTATGACATTTTTAGTCGACTATCTAAAAATAAATAAAATTCATTAAAGATCATTTTTAATACATGAATTTATTTTTTAATTTAAAATTCATTGAAAAAAAATGCAAATCCCTGAAATATTCATTCGAATATCGTTATGAAAAAGAAGAAACAATCTAGAAACTTCTTTTATCTGCTTTCATAGATTCTTCAATTTACTCGGAGGGGTTGACCTCCAATTAATTGCTCGAGAAATGCATTTCAGTTTATTTTTTATCTTTTTCAGCCGCGTACGGTATCTCTAGATTGTTTAGTGCCACATCTTCAGCCCTCTGTTCAGTCTTCTGTTTTCTGCTCCAGCATAGTTATTTGTCTGACATTTTAAAATTAAATACCAGTCAACCAAAAAGGTTATGGTACAATAAAATCGCTAAGAAAAAAGGCAAAAATACATCTCCACGACGCAAAGCTGATTTAAGAACTGTACACACTGTGATAGCTACTATCAGGTCTGAAGCTATAAATTCGGCGCCAACATGGAGTTGTCCTGGAATTGAGTTGTCACGAAGATGCGTCGGTTTTGAGGCAGCATTGAGTGTGGTGATGAAACAGCCTCTTCCGTAACTATTTTATGTATTTTATTTCTTCATTTTTTAATTTTTAAATCATTGTTAAAATTTTGAAAACTTTTTGGCATGAATCAGAAAAAGAGTTTTAATCTATCATTTAATTTTTGTCATTAATGAATCTTCAAGTGTTATGAAAAAGTAGACGTAATACGCACATACATTTCAAAACTGTTACCTTTTCTCTTGGTTTTATTTTTATCACTGCAAATTTTCTTCAAAAGATCAAAGATTTGGATTGTTTGTACATTTGGGCATTTTAAGACCATTAAGATCAGGAAAATATATCCAAATTTCTCTGCAAAGAAAAGGCATCGATATCACTAGCTTTCACTGCAAAAAAAATCAGGTCACTGTCACATGACATATTTTTTTCTCGTCAGAATCCCTCTTGCACATTTACAAATCTATCATTCTTCCGTGTCTTGAACATTGCTGCCATATTTGGTCTGAGACTTCTATTTAACCACCATAAAGAACATTTTATACCGCCAATAGCATAGCTGACGTTAGACTCCAGACGGACAACACACTGTGTCTTCTTGGCCTCACGTTTTCCACTGACTACAACGAATTAATAGCTGCATCTACTGTAAGAAATGTTCGGCCACACTGTCATAACAGAAAGTTTTTTTTTCTCACCAGAGACCATCTTGCACATTTACAAGTCTACTATTCGTCCGTGCATTGAATACTTTTGCTATGACTGGTCTGGTCTTATATGGTCTGGTGCTTCTGCCTGTATATCTCGAGGTCCTTAACAAAATCCAGGGAAGGATCTGTAATGTAATCGATTCTGACTTACCACCTTGACATCAGTGACTTTCTCACAAAAAAAAACATGGCTTCCCTCTGCCTATTTTTCAAGTATTCTCAAGGCAATTGCTCTGCTGAGTTTTTTTCTTTGTTGCCCCGACTAAATTAATTTAAGCGGGCTACTAGATTTGCACTTTGGTCATACCTTTTTTACTGACGAAATAGCTAAATGCAATCGCCACTTCTACTCCAGCATTTCTTTTTCTCGCACTTCCCACCCGTGGAAATCCCTTTCGTTTACTTGCTTGCCTGATAACTAAAATCTTCAAAAGTATACAATCTCAAACGCCATCTTCTACTGACTTGAACCCCATTAATCTTTCGTCATTTTCTCAACCCTCCCTATAATCAGTCTTCACTTTCACTTTCATTCCTTGTAACCCCCTGATTACTAGTAGCATTACCATCTTCCTTGGGCTGAAATGATAAAAAAAACACCCATATGTAAGGATAAGTAATGTTACAGATAATTTAGTGCTAGAGATGTTCAAATGCAAAGTTTACTACGTCCTGATGTTATAACATATCCTGAAAATGTGTTCGAGAAATATTCTAGCTTATTGAATAAGTAAATGTTTTAAAATTTCTTTCGATATTTGAAAGTACAGAATTCAAAATATAGGGTAATTTAAATAAAATATGCATGTCTCGAGAAAAATTATTGTGAAATATTAAAAAGTAATTTAGAAAAATATTACCTGTAAACTGTTTTCATTTTTGAATTCAGTCTCTAATGTAAAAAAAAAAAGAAAGACATTTTTTTTCAATATATGTGTAGTTTTATTACTCGATTTTTAAATCATTGTTCTTATTTAATAACATTTTAGACGCCATGAAGCAGAGAAAAATAAAATGATTTTTTCTTCATTTTTTTGCATCATAGTTTTTTTTTATTTTTAAATTGAAACAATTCAAGCTAAAATATGTCTGTGTCGCTAAATTGGTCAAAAATAATTTTTATATTTGAAAATTTCTTTTAAATATTTTTCTTCTTTCTAATTTCCAAACTTTATAAAAAATTACTTTGCTTCCATTGTCATAAGTCTGGCATGAGGTCATTTGATGAAGGTACTCACTAAGCTATCAAATATTCTCTGAATTCTTTCGGAGAAAATGCTAGAAAATAGAAATGTCAAAAAGTTTGAATTTCCTTCTATTTTTCTCACAATAACAGGGTCAAGAGGGAGTCATTTTCGATGGTTAGTGAATAAAATTGTTGTAAGGTCGGAGAAAGAGAAGGAAGAGATTTTGTTTGTAAATAAGTTCACCCTAAGCAAGGCAATAAAGTCACTGAGACGTAAGTGGTTACTCGTTGTTAGAGAATATGAGAAAATATAGTATTAAGGAGAAAGGACAACAAAAGAACAATAATTAAAAGAGTGAAGATAACCGATTTGTGTTGTGTTTAAATTTGTGAAGATCAAATTTCATTTGGAAGCAAGAAGCCGAAAAAAAAAATCCAGAAGCGAGTAGTGTGAGAAGTTCGAGAAATGAAACTGTTAGCATAGAAGTTAGGGTTGCATCTAACCATTTAATTTGTAGAATGAAGAGGTGTTACCGTCAATATAATATTGCGCTTACATTCATAAATTCCAGGAACCGTAGAGGAAAGATCACCAAAAGAATTACTATGAAAATATTTATAGAAAAGGCACACTATATTACGGCGGTGGGAAAGTGACTGAAGCCCGGATGTATGGCCTGGACGAATAACATTGCAGATACTTATTTATATTTTATTAAAGACCTCTAAATAAATAACAAGAATGCCAGGCCATATGTGGCAGCAATATTCAAAGCATGGATGGATGGTAGACTTATGAATATGTAAGATAGATTCTGGTGGGGAAAAATATCGAGCTCAACACAGTGAACCAACTTTCCTGGGTGCAGACATAGCAGTAGATTCAATATAATCTTTCCACTTCATGTAACCGGAAAACGTTAGTCCAAACAGGTGCAATGAGTCACTCTCTTGAAGGTTAGCATCAGCCATGCTGATGAAAGGTAAAAATAAATCTCTCAAAAGATTAAAATTAACCTCTGCTTGCCCTATTTAGCAACAGATTGTATGTGTTGTGAGCTCAGCAACGAATTTAACATTATCAAACCGATCAATGATTTTAATAAGACAGGTTTGCTTTGGTTTGTTTTACGGCATATCCACCTCAATGGGTTATTTAATGAAGAGAAATTTTTTATTGCTGGTAATATTTTGTTTTATCAAAAATCTGTTTCTGGTAATATTTTTCTTTCAAAATTGTATTACTTGTAATAAGTTTTTTCAAAAAAAAGTATTGCTGGCAATAGTTAACTATTTGCCCATAGCTGGAACCCTAACAGGTGCTACCACCCTGGGTTAGGGTGGACTTGGGAACACCAGCAATTAAGAGGTGGTTTCACGCTCCTCAAAACCTCCTGATCAGAGGCCTTGCTGCTGGATGTAGTTCATCGTCTTACCCAGGACGCGAATGTAGTTTAATGTCTTACCAAGGAGACGAGTAAATTTTTGTGTCATCAGCATAATTTTGCGATGTCAACGAATACTCGTTGTCACTTTTGTAATGCTCGTTGTAGTAGAGACTTTGTAATCGCAGATACAACTATAGTAACGCCGTTGAACAATACTTGTTTCAGACGCCTTCAAATGACACTCGCAATAATAGTATTTGCTTGATAATTCTCGCTCGAATAGTAACCACTGAATAGTGATTAGTATAAAGAAAGAGTATAGTGAACAGTATAGAGAATTGTGAACCGTATAGTAATAGATGATAGACTAGAAAGAATGATCAGTTACACGCCACGATAATTCTTATATATGCGTTTCATATATGGTCACGTGGTCTACATAATTCAAAATGGGATCGCCTGTTTGCTCTCTGGTGATTTCCCTTCAAACTACAATGTCGGCAACGACATTTTATTCCTAGATAACATATAGTTGAGAGATGATGTAATTTGGAAGGTCATTGATGAAAATTAGGAACAGTGTAGATCCAAGCGTAGATCTGGGGAACACCTGCATTAATGTAAAAAGATCTAGAGGAGTGGCCATTATAATGGTTTTCCATTTAGCCATTTGATAGGAAATAATGAATCAGTTCAAAACGACAACAATCGGATGATGATCCTTGTCAAAGAACATAAAAGAAATTAGAGACTTTAATCGGTAATATAGGAAGCAAACAAATTCAAAAGTGAATTTCAAGTGGTTGAAGAAGTACAAATAAACCACAATACACCTACTACAGTGACAAATGCCCGAAAAAGGAAGGAAGAGCTAATGCAATGTACTCAATGTAGAAACGATGGCAAGATAAGCCTCTTAATTGTCAATACTCAACCCGTATCAAATAAGCTTATGTATATAAACACCGTACCCATCATTGGTTACGTATTGCAAGGTCAAATGCTGAAATCGATGGTTTTATCTTTGCTGTAAATGTCCAATGCATGCTAACTAGATATTACCAAGCGCACATACTGAAAAAATTGTGTTGACTCCAAATGTTGATCCTGTTATAAATACCAATAAACAATTAAATATTTTTTATCATGTTGCACAGTGTTAGCACCAACTGCATATAAACTTCAGCATAACAGAGTGAGCCAATACTGCAGTGAAAAATATCCAAAAAATGGGATGGAAATTGCAAGAAACTGGCATGAATATCCCCCAGACCAAGGATAGGACCTGTATTACATAGACGTAACAATCTGTTGTAACATACCTATGGACGATAATGGTAATGTCCCCATTCACATAAATGCAGTAGTCTCCAGCTGTGCTGGTCAAACTCTCTGCCTCCGGGCAGAGAGGATCCTCAGACGAGGCTATGTCGAAAAGATGGGGCCCTAGGAATGGTTGGAAAAGATTGCAGTAGACAAATTGAAGGGATTCCTAGTCCATGCCTCAGAGAGATACAAAAATTGTTCTGACAAGTACAGCCCACACTTTACGAAGGGCTTTATCTATGTATTTTTTTTTTTTTTTTGTCAGGGGAAAGTGTCATGATGCCATTTCTAACCTTAGGTCCCTGGGCGGAACCCGGACAGAAATTTGTACGTGCCAGAAATCAAAGAAAATAATAATAATAATAATGACGATGATGTTAATAATAATAATAATAATAATAATAATAATAATAATAATAATAATAATAAAAAACATACACACAGACAAAACAATCAAAGCTAATGAACATGACATTGTGATCAAAAACCACAAAAAGAGAACGTGCTTTTTTTTTTTGTAATGGCAATCGTTGCAGATTGTAATATATCTTTGAAGGTCTTTGAAAAAAAACTACCATAAAGGATTTTGAAGTGGAAATCTCAAAATTGTGGCACCTGAGGACAAAATAATTCCATTTGTATTTGGGGGTGGGGCTTGTTTTGATTGGGAAAGGTTCGGATAAATTCAATGAAGGGAATCCTGGTAGCCCATGACAAAATATTGCACTCACAAATACAGATCACACATTACGAAGTGCTATGTGTATGCAAAATATGTGTGTTATTAGGTTGCCTCTTTTATTTTTTTGTAAAAAAATAATCACGGAAAATGTCTTGTTGCTATTTCTGATGGAAAACCCGAAAGGCATTTAGAATACAACAGAAGTTGAAGGAAATAAATAAATAAATAAATAAATAAATAAATAATAATAATAATAATAATAATAATAATAAACTGAAAGAAACTGGTACCAACACCACCCAGACCCGGTTACGGAGATAGGACCTGTTACAATTCTATGGGACTACACAATTCACACTGACAGAACAATCAAGGCCAACCGCCCAGATATTGTTATTAAAGACCACAAACAAAAACGGTGCCTCCTTATTGATATGGCAGTCCCTGCTGACTGCAATGTATCTTTGAAGATATTCAAAAAGCTGTCAAAATACAAGGACCTTGAAATAGAGGAACATCAACAATCCCTGTAATAATTGGAGCCCTAGGACTGGTTGGAAAAGATTGCAGTATACTAATTGCAGGGATTCCTGGAAGCCCATGCCTCAAGGAGATACAAAAAATTGTTCTGACAAGTACAGCCCACACTTTACGAAGGGCTCTATCTATGTAATTATTATTATTATTTTTTTTTTTTTTGTCAGTGAAAAGTGTCATGATGCCATTTCTAACCTTAGGTCCCTGGGTGGGACCCGGAAAGAAATGTGTAAACGCCAGAAAGCAAAGAAAATAAAAATGATAATAATAATAATAATAATTTGATCCTGGAAAATTGTAGGAAAAAATGTAGACATCTTAGCACTGCATGGATAAATTACCGTAAAGCCTTTGAAAGTGCGCCACACTTGTATCCTTAAGACTCTGGAAATGTACAAGGTTTTCTCCGTGATAGTAAATTTTCTTAAACACAGCCTGGGAATCTGGAAAACCAGATTATACTGAAATCACTGTTATGGTGAAACACACCTATTCTATAGTTAATAGAATCTCCTACCTAATATAAGTAGGAGCAGTAAGAGAAAAGAGGGTGAGTCGATGTCGGACGCCCGGGTGAACGGTTGAACTCTCTCTCCCTTCGGGCGGGGAGGAACCCGAACGAGGCTACGCCGAAGGGCGGAGTATCATTTGGGGAGGTAAACCGACCCTGAACCCGTTTATACGGGTTCAATGGGCATATTTTTGGCCGAGCCCACGGGCTCAGAGATCCCACGTTAAACCGGCCTTGTGCCACATGATACCCTCGTGGGAGGGTGACTAAATACTAGTCGATGTCTGACGACAGTAGTCGACAGTTAGTCGAATACGAAAGTAATCAGTGACCACAACGAGATTACTCTGCGTAATACCTATTATATCAAGTTCCTAGCGTTTTGTACGTCGAACCTATTTTAGGACCGATTTAGTACAAATACACGCCTCCACTGCGAAACCATTGGCCAACACTCACACAAGAGGCACTGCCTTCTCCAACCGCCCGAATTTGCTACCAGGATTCTTCCAGGGAGACTCGCAGTTATCCCTTTTGACTTGTCTTTCCTTAATCCTCTTTAAGCATGGAGTAAACAATAATAGTTATGGATAGAAACTAAACAAGAAAGTATTCAATCACCTACTCTATATGGATGATCTCAAACTCTTTGTCAAAGATGACAATGAGTTGAAGCGTCTCCTCAATACTGTAAAATGTTTCAGTGACAACGTAGGTGTAGATTTTGGATTAGATAAATGTGCAAAAGTAACATTCAAGAAAAGGTGAATTACAGAAAAAAAATAGATTTACATTTTGTCATAAAGATTACGGAACTAGAACAAGAAGAAGCCTATAGGTACTAGGATTTAGCGAACGAGATGAAATACAGCCTACCCAAATGTGCACCTGGTGTTGAATATGGAGCTGAATTAAAAAAAAGGCAACAGAATATCAACCATAAACACCTCGGCTGTCCCTATTGGTCCAATACCTAGAACATATACTGAAAAACTGCGTCAGACCTAAATGCAAATTCTATGATAAATATCCCGAAACAATAGATCATCTTTTATCGGCTTGCGCTGTATTGGCACCCACTGAATATAAAGCCTGGCTTAACAGAGATGGTCAATATCTGCACTGAGAAATGTGCAACTTTTACGGAAAGGAAACTGCAATAAATTGCTACGAACACCAGCCAGACCTGGTTACGAAGATAGGACCTTTTACAATTTTATGGGACTACACACTGACAGAACAATCAAAGCTAATCGCCCAGATATCGGGATTAGAAACAGCAAAAATAAAAATGTTACTTCTTATTGATATGGCAGTTCTTACAGACTGCAAGTTATCTTTGAAGATCTTCAAAAAACTATCAAAATACATGGACTTCGAAATCAAAACCTCAAAAATATGGCAGAATAGGACATCAACAATTCTAGTTTTAGCTCTCGGACTGATTGGAAAAGATTCAAATAGACTCATTCATGAGATTCCTAGTAACCAATGTCTTAAAGAAATATAAAGAAACTAGCAGCATGGGCCGGCGTTTCCCGGGCTTGATTCAAAAATCGTACGACAATCGCTATCACTTGACTTAAAATATAAAATATTTTTGCCCTTCCTTTAAAGGAGTGCGCTTTGCCGTGCTGATGTTGTTACATGCCTTACTTCTTGCCCATCTCACACTGCGAATTTTTTATAAGCTCTATACTAAACATTAAATCTGTTACGAAAAAAGAACTAAACAAAATGAACACAAAACGTTCAGCTTTAAAAAAGGACTCGTAACTGGAAAAACCGAATGAAAAAAGAATGTTAACAACAATTACTTTTTCACACCCAACCCAGTTCTACGGAATCAGAACCAACATTGAGTTTAAGCAAGCGAATGAGCCAATTGGAGTAATGTGCCATGCAGATTTAAATTTTTCCCACTTGTGACGAATACAGCTATCGATTTTTTTGCATGCTAGTTATCATTCATGTCAGTCAGCTGTTGGCTCTTACACTGGCCAATAGAATCTTCCTGCCTATTCGTGGGAGCCAGCCATAGTCTCTAGCTCTGGCTAGTACAAAATGGCCGTAAACTACATGAAAATGCCGTAGAAGCTTGAAAAAATCGATTATTTCCATTACCGATGAGACTTGGTAAATGCAAGGTTGGTCTTGGCCTTCCCGCTAACTTGGAGCACATGCATGTAAATTTTGGTGCAAATCCGTCGATAATTTCGGCTGTGCATTCGTTACACACACATATACATGCTGCCTTTTATAGATAGAGATACGTACTTACAAGTAAGAAGACCGATATTGTACCAGTAATGATCGAAGATGACAGCAAATCAAGTCTTTGAAAACGACTCAGAATAATAAAACGAACAGGTATAAGAATTCAACAGAATGTAGCATTATATGTTGTCATTGGGGAATTATATCAAAAGAAGCGATAGTAGATCAAATTCAAGTCCATACACAATGATACCTCTCCAATCCTGCATAGTTTCACTCCAAGCAATGATCAGAAGTATCCGAAAATAATAGTAAAACAGTAAACTAGTGTCTCGACTCAGCAACCGAAAATCTGTTTGATCAAATAGATCAAGGTGATATTTAAGGAAAAATGTGTATTTAATTACAAAAGAACGATACCATTGTTTGATTGATTCGCTGAATTCTTCGAGTTGAAGATTGATATTCTGAAACTGTTGGAACTGGTCACCACAAGACAATTCCTTGGAACGAGAGAAACAAATAACAGAAGTCTGAATTTATCTGAGGTGTAGATGGTATTTCTATATAAATTCAGTGATCATTTCTTATGTGGAATTTTCAGCTGATATCGGTTTTCCTTGGCAAAGAAAAGAGGCTCAATTATATAAATCTCTATTCCTCGCCTTTGAAATTAAAGTGCAAGAATTCAAAATATTAATGTTGCAAAAATAATGACGTAATAATGTCGTTTTTTGACTTATTTTTAACGTCAAAAAACGACATTATTACGTCATTATTTTGCACCAACCTAATAATATAACAGTCTCATAAAACACTTGAAAAAAAGGTAACAAAATGTCGAAGATACACATAAACTATAAAACAAGAAAAAACTTGACGCTTTAAAATGAAATAAAAGAAGACTGCGAAGACAATTTAAAAAGATCTCAGAATTTGAAGCGGTTGATAATCACATCAATCGATTGTGTTATTTTGTTAATTCTTTTATTTAAAATATATCTGCTGACAATGTGACAACGAGATATCAAGTAACACTTATAAAATCAAAACAGTGTCGCTTAAATAAGTTTTACGGATATGCTTATATTCGTATGCAGTAACCAAATATTGGTCAAATGGACTTGTATCTACTAGTCTGTGGCTGTCAACCCGACTTTCGTAAGTATCCTGTTTAAGTACAGACGTAGGAAAATGGAACACTAAGATCTGAAGGCGTAAGTTGTCCCAATGCGTAATTACTACTGCTGTACGTTTTACAGTGTTTTGCGGTCTTTTTCACTGTGAGTTTTAAGCGAATCCTCGTCGCCACTGTAGTATCCTTAACAAGGTTACAAACAGACAAAGGTGATAATCGAGTGGAAGGAACAGCAACACGGGCGTAGATGGAAGAAAGGTTTATTGTAAAAGAGAATACACTGTTGAAAGACAGGGAAATCGACCAACACTTCTCGAAGCCAGTTAGATAGATAGACAGTCAGATAGACTCTGGTATGTCCTACATATATTACTGATTGTCAGTCCACAATAGGTAATAGTTTGAGTGGAACATTCCCTTACAACAAAAATCAAATAAAACAAGACAGCGAAGACAATTTTAAAAAATCTCAGAATTTGAAGCGGTTGATAATCACATCAATCGATTGTGTTGTTTTGTTAATTATTTGATTTAAAATATATTTGCTGACAATGTGACGACGAGATATAAAGTAACACTTATAAAATCAAAACAGTGTAGCTTAAATAAGTTTTAGGGATATTTTTATATTTGCATGCAGTAAACAAATATTGGACAAATGAACTTGTATCTACTAGTTTGTGGCTGTCAAACCGACTTTCGTAAGTATCCTGTTTAAGTATAGACGTAGGAAAATGGAACAGTGAGATCCCAAAGCGAATTCTAATATCAAAAGATACCTTCCAGAGACCAAACAAAATATTAAGATACTGGACACGTTCGTAAGAATCGGCGTCCTCAGTATGACAATAAACTGCATCCGCGTCCTGGGCATGAAGATAAACTACATCCGCTTCCTGGGTAAAGACGATTAACTACATCCGACAGCAAGGCCTCTGATCAGGAGGTTTTGACGAGCATGGAACCATCTCTTAATTGTTGTTGTTCCCAGGTCAACCCTGACTCGGGGTGGGGGTAGCACCTGTTAGGGTCCCAGCTATGGTTAAGTCCCAAACTGGGGTCAAAACACTATGAAAGTGAAAAAATAGGTTTTGAAAAAAAATTACCAGCAATACATTTTTGTCTAAAAAAACTAAAGCATCACAAGCTATACATTTTTTTTAAATAAGAAAAAATATTAAAAGCGATACATATTTGAAAGATAATTATTACCAGAAATAGATCTTTTGTAGAAAAAAATATTACCAGAAATAGATTTTTTTGAAGGAAAGAAGATTATCAGAAATGGATTTTTGGAAGGAAAGAATATTACCAGAAATGGATTTTTGGAAGGAAAGAATATTACCAGAAATAGATTTTTGGAAGGAAAGAATATTACCAGAAATGGATTTTTTGAAGGAAAGAAAATTACCAGAAATGGATTTTTTGAAGGAAAGAAAATTACCAGAAATGGATTTTTGGAAGGAAAGAATATTACCAGAATTGTATTTTTGGAAGGAAAGAATATTACCAGAAATGGATTTTTGGAAGGAAAGAATATTACCAGAAATAGATTTTTGGAAGGAAAGAATATTACCAGAAATGGATTTTTTGAAGAAAAGAAAATTACCAGAAATGGATTTTTGGAAGGAAAGAATATTAACAGAAATAGATTTTTGGAAGGAAAGAATATTACCAGAAATGGATTTTTTGAATGAAAGAAAATTACCAGAAATGGATTTTTGGAAGGAAAGAATATTACCAGAATTGTATTTTTGGAAGGAAAGAATATTACCAGAAATGGATTTTTGGAAGGAAGGAATATTAACAGAAATAGATTTTTGGAAGGAAAGAATATTACCAGAAATGGATTTTTTGAAGGAAAGAAAATTACCAGAAATGGATTTTTGGAAGGAAAGAATATTACCAGAATTGTATTTTTGGAAGGAAAGAATATTACCAGAAATGGATTTTTGGAAGGAAAGAATATTACCAGAAATAGATTTTTGGAAGGAAAGAATATTACCAGAAATGGATTTTTTGAAGGAAAGAAAATTACCAGAAATGGATTTTTGGAAGGAAAGAATATTAACAGAAATTGATTTTTGGAAGGAAAGAAAATTACCAGAAATGGATTTTTTGAAGGAAAGAAAATTACCAGAAATGGATTTTTGGAAGGAAAGAATATTACCAGAATTGTATTTTTGGAAGGAAAGAATATTACCAGAAATGGATTTTTGGAAGGAAAGAATATTACCAGAAATAGATTTTTGGAAGGAAAGAATATTACCAGAAATGGATTTTTTGAAGGAAAGAAAATTACCAGAAATGGATTTTTGGAAGGAAAGAATATTAACAGAAATTGATTTTTGGAAGGAAAGAATATTAACAGAAATTGATTTTTGGAAGGAAAGAAAATTACCAGAAATGGATTTTTGGAAGGAAAGAATATTACCAGAATTGTATTTTTGGAAGGAAAGAATATTACCAGAATTGTATTTTTGGAAGGAAATAATATTACCAGAAATGGATTTTTGGAAGGAAAGAATATTACCAGAAATAGATTTTTGGAAGGAAAGAATATTACCAGAAATGGATTTTTTGAAGGAAAGAAAATTACCAGAAATGGATTTTTGGAAGGAAAGAATATTACCAGAATTGTATTTTTGGAAGGAAAGAATATTACCAGAAATGGATTTTTGGAAGGAAAGAATATTACCAGAAATAGATTTTTGGAAGGAAAGAATATTACCAGAAATGGATTTTTTGAAGGAAAGAAAATTACCAGAAATGGATTTTTGGAAGGAAAGAATATTAACAGAAATTGATTTTTGGAAGGAAAGAATATTACCAGAAATGGATTTTTTGAAGGAAAGAAAATTACCAGAAATGGATTTTTGGAAGGAAAGAATATTACCAGAATTGTATTTTTGGAAGGAAAGAATATTATCAGAAATGGATTTTTGGAAGGAAAGAATATTACCAGAAATAGATTTTTGGAAGGAAAGAATATTACCAGAAATGGATTTTTTGAAGGAAAGAAAATTACCAGAAATGGATTTTTGGAAGGAAAGAATATTAACAGAAATTGATTTTTGGAAGGAAAGAATATTACCAGAAATGGATTTTTTGAATGAAAGAAAATTACCAGAAATGGATTTTTGGAAGGAAAGAATATTACCAGAATTGTATTTTTGGAAGGAAAGAATATTACCAGAATTGTATTTTTGGAAGGAAAGAATATTACCAGAAATGGATTTTTTGAAGGAAAGAATATTACCAGAAATAGATTTTTGGAAGGAAAGAATATTACCAGAAATGGATTTTTTGAAGGAAAGAAAATTACCAGAAATGGATTTTTGGAAGGAAAGAATATTACCAGAATTGTATTTTTGGAAGGAAAGAATATTACCAGAATTGTATATTTGGAAGGAAATAATATTACCAGAAATGGATTTTTGGAAGGAAAGAATATTACCAGAAATAGATTTTTGGAAGGAAAGAATATTACCAGAAATGGATTTTTGGAAGGAAAGAATATTACCAGAATTGTATTTTTGGAAGGAAAGAATATTACCAGAAATGGATTTTTGGAAGGAAAGAATATTACCAGAAATAGATTTTTGGAAGGAAAGAATATTACCAGAAATGGATTTTTTGAAGGAAAGAAAATTACCAGAAATGGATTTTTGGAAGGAAAGAATATTAACAGAAATTGATTTTTGGAAGGAAAGAAAATTACCAGAAATGGATTTTTTGAAGGAAAGAAAATTACCAGAAATGGATTTTTGGAAGGAAAGAATATTACCAGAATTGTATTTTTGGAAGGAAAGAATATTACCAGAAATGGATTTTTGGAAGGAAAGAATATTACCAGAAATAGATTTTTGGAAGGAAAGAATATTACCAGAAATGGATTTTTTGAAGGAAAGAAAATTACCAGAAATGGATTTTTGGAAGGAAAGAATATTAACAGAAATTGATTTTTGGAAGGAAAGAATATTAACAGAAATTGATTTTTGGAAGGAAAGAAAATTACCAGAAATGGATTTTTGGAAGGAAAGAATATTACCAGAATTGTATTTTTGGAAGGAAAGAATATTACCAGAATTGTATTTTTGGAAGGAAATAATATTACCAGAAATGGATTTTTGGAAGGAAAGAATATTACCAGAAATAGATTTTTGGAAGGAAAGAATATTACCAGAAATGGATTTTTTGAAGGAAAGAAAATTACCAGAAATGGATTTTTGGAAGGAAAGAATATTACCAGAATTGTATTTTTGGAAGGAAAGAATATTACCAGAAATGGATTTTTGGAAGGAAATAATATTACCAGAAATAGATTTTTGGAAGGAAAGAATATTACCAGAAATGGATTTTTTGAAGGAAAGAAAATTACCAGAAATGGATTTTTGGAAGGAAAGAATATTAACAGAAATTGATTTTTGGAAGGAAAGAATATTACCAGAAATGGATTTTTTGAAGGAAAGAAAATTACCAGAAATGGATTTTTGGAAGGAAAGAATATTACCAGAATTGTATTTTTGGAAGGAAAGAATATTATCAGAAATGGATTTTTGGAAGGAAAGAATATTACCAGAAATAGATTTTTGGAAGGAAAGAATATTACCAGAAATGGATTTTTTGAAGGAAAGAAAATTACCAGAAATGGATTTTTGGAAGGAAAGAATATTAACAGAAATTGATTTTTGGAAGGAAAGAATATTACCAGAAATGGATTTTTTGAATGAAAGAAAATTACCAGAAATGGATTTTTGGAAGGAAAGAATATTACCAGAATTGTATTTTTGGAAGGAAAGAATATTACCAGAATTGTATTTTTGGAAGGAAAGAATATTACCAGAAATGGATTTTTTGAAGGAAAGAATATTACCAGAAATAGATTTTTGGAAGGAAAGAATATTACCAGAAATGGATTTTTTGAAGGAAAGAAAATTACCAGAAATGGATTTTTGGAAGGAAAGAATATTAACAGAAATTGATTTTTGGAAGGAAAGAATATTACCAGAAATGGATTTTTTGAAGGAAAGAAAATTACCAGAAATGGATTTTTGGAAGGAAAGAATATTACCAGAATTGTATTTTTGGAAGGAAAGAATATTACCAGAATTGTATATTTGGAAGGAAATAATATTACCAGAAATGGATTTTTGGAAGGAAAGAATATTACCAGAAATAGATTTTTGGAAGGAAAGAATATTACCAGAAATGGATTTTTTGAAGGAAAGAAAATTACCAGAAATGGATTTTTGGAAGGAAAGAATATTAACAGAAATTGATTTTTGGAAGGAAAGAATATTACCAGAAATGGATTTTTTGAAGGAAAGAAAATTACCAGACATGGATTTTTGGAAGGAAAGAATATTACCAGAATTGTATTTTTGGAAGGAAAGAATATTATCAGAAATGGATTTTTGGAAGGAAAGAATATTACCAGAAATAGATTTTTGGAAGGAAAGAATATTACCAGAAATGGATTTTTTGAAGGAAAGAAAATTACCAGAAATGGATTTTTGGAAGGAAAGAATATTAACAGAAATTGATTTTTGGAAGGAAAGAATATTACCAGAAATGGATTTTTTGAATGAAAGAAAATTACCAGAAATGGATTTTTGGAAGGAAAGAATATTACCAGAATTGTATTTTTGGAAGGAAAGAATATTACCAGAATTGTATTTTTGGAAGGAAAGAATATTACCAGAAATGGATTTTTTGAAGGAAAGAATATTACCAGAAATAGGTTTTTGGAAGGAAAGAATATTACCAGAAATGGATTTTTTGAAGGAAAGAAAATTACCAGAAATGGATTTTTGGAAGGAAAGAATATTAACAGAAATTGATTTTTGGAAGGAAAGAATATTACCAGAAATGGATTTTTTGAAGGAAAGAAAATTACCAGAAATGGATTTTTGGAAGGAAAGAATATTACCAGAATTGTATTTTTGGAAGGAAAGAATATTACCAGAATTGTATATTTGGAAGGAAATAATATTACCAGAAATGGATTTTTGGAAGGAAAGAATATTACCAGAAATAGATTTTTGGAAGGAAAGAATATTACCAGAAATGGATTTTTTGAAGGAAAGAAAATTACCAGAAATGGATTTTTGGAAGGAAAGAATATTAACAGAAATTGATTTTTGGAAGGAAAGAATATTACCAGAAATGGATTTTTTGAAGGAAAGAAAATTACCAGACATGGATTTTTGGAAGGAAAGAATATTACCAGAATTGTATTTTTGGAAGGAAAGAATATTACAAGAAATGGATTTTTGGAAGGAAATAATATTACCAGAAATGGATTTTTGGAAGGAAAGAATATTACCAGAAATAGATTTTTGGAAGGAAAGAATATTACCAGAAATGGATTTTTTGAAGGAAAGAAAATTACCAGAAATGGATTTTTGGAAGGAAAGAATATTAACAGAAATGGATTTTTGGAAGGAAAGAATATTACCAGAAATAGATTTTTGGAAGGAAAGAATATTACCAGAAATGGATTTTTTGAAGGAAAGAAAATTACCAGAAATGGATTTTTGGAAGGAAAGAATATTACAAGAAATGGATTTTTGGAAGGAAAGAATATTACCAGAAATGGATTTTTGGAAGGAAAGAATATTACCAGAAATAGATTTTTGGAAGGAAAGAATATTACCAGAAATGGATTTTTTGAAGGAAAGAATATTACCAGAATTGTATTTTTGGAAGGAAAGAATATTACCAGAAATGGATTTTTGGAAGGAAAGAATATTACCAGAAATAGATTTTTGGAAGGAAAGAATATTACCAGAAATGGATTTTTTGAAGGAAAGAAAATTACCAGAAATGGATTTTTGGAAGGAAAGAATATTAACAGAAATTGATTTTTGGAAGGAAAGAATATTACCAGAAATGGATTTTTTGAAGGAAAGAAAATTACCAGAAATGGATTTTTGGAAGGAAAGAATATTACCAGAATTGTATTTTTGGAAGGAAAGAATATTACAAGAAATGGATTTTTAGAAGGAAAGAATATTACCAGAAATGGATTTTTGGAAGGAAAGAATATTACCAGAAATAGATTTTTGGAAGGAAAGAATATTACCAGAAATGGATTTTTTGAAGGAAAGAAAATTACCAGAAATGGATTTTTGGAAGGAAAGAAAATTACCAGAAATGGATTTTTGGAAGGAAAGAATATTACCAGAAATTGATTTTTTGAAGGAAAGAAAATTACCAGAAATGGATTTTTGGAAGGAAAGAATATTACCAGAATTGTATTTTTGGAAGGAAAGAATATTACCAGAAATGGATTTTTGGAAGGAAAGAATATTACCAGAAATAGATTTTTGGAAGGAAAGAATATTACCAGAAATGGATTTTTTGAAGGAAAGAAAATTACCAGAAATGGATTTTTGGAAGGAAAGAATATTAACAGAAATTGATTTTTGGAAGGAAAGAATATTACCAGAAATGGATTTTTTGAAGGAAAGAAAATTACCAGAAATGGATTTTTGGAAGGAAAGAATATTACCAGAATTGTATTTTTGGAAGGATAGAATATTACCAGAAATGGATTTTTGGAAGGAAAGAATATTACCAGAAATAGATTTTTGGAAGGAAAGAATATTACCAGAAATGGATTTTTTGAAGGAAAGAAAATTACCAGAAATGGATTTTTGGAAGGAAAGAATATTAACAGAAATTGATTTTTGGAAGGAAAGAATATTACCAGAAATGGATTTTTTGAGTGAACAAAATATTACCAGAAATAGATTGTTTTGAAGGAAAGGATATTACTAGAAACAGATTTTTTGAAGGAAAGAATATTATCATTAATGGATTTTTTTGAAGGAAATATTGGATCTTTTGAAGGAAAGAATATTACCAACAATAAAAATTTTGTCGGCATTAAATACCCACTGAGTTTGATATGCCTTAAAAAAAAATAAACGTAAGAATTGAAGAATACTGTACTGAAATGATATGTCGTGTTTATCCGAATTTGTGTTAGTAAAAAATGGATAATTTCCTTCAAGATGGACATTATGTCTAAAGCGACAAATGTGTGTTAGGAATAACACGGACAGATCATGTGAGCAATGATGAAGTTTTAAAGAAATGGAAGCAAGAAAGTCTTCTGTAAGTAAATTAAAAAAAATATATCACTTGCAATATCTAGGAGAAAATAAAAGGAAGGTCGGCTTGGAAAATTTGATACTCACTGGACGCATTAAGAGAAGGTAGGGATAGAGGGAAACAGAACAACTTATCTAATGTGAGTATATGAATCATTATAAGCTTGATGAAATGGAGGAATTGAAATGAGGACAAAGTTTACGGACCGGAAGATGTGGAGAGCGATAATCACATGTATTCTGCGTGAAAATCATATCAAAGAATATATATAGTCAATGACAGAAAAATAAATAAAACAATAATAAAGATCATTTCAGCAACACTAAAAATAGATTAATATTCCTTATCGCTAAGCCATGAACTTGATCAAGATACACACATCCTACTCCAGAAAGCGAATGAGAAAAAAAACCTTCTAGAAACCAGTATATAAGGCTATTAATCATGCTTCAATGGGGAGAAAGCGGAACTTTTGGAGAGGATCCATAGATATGGATATAACGAGATGGCCATACAACTAACACAAGAATCGATGGATTAATTTCAGCCATTCTCCGATACTGCGCTCATCGTAACATATCCCTGGCCGAAATAAGATACTCTCGCGACTCGCTGATAAATTTAGACGACAGTGTACGGATATATTAAAACATGCTCTTTATCTCACACCGCCTTTTAAGCAGTCCGCTGCTAGATTTAAAAACATATATACCTTCCTTCACCCAGATTGTTAGGCAAGCTGATACTACATTTAGATACCTCCATTCAAAGTGGAACGTATGTTCTCTTTGGCTTACACAGTTTGAAATGAAACAAAGACAAAGCTGCTGAAGGAAAATAGCTTGGGATCTCTGTAGATAAGGGGGAATCATAAATGAAATTACATATCTTAGATTATCAGCTCCCAATATCCAGACTTAAAGCGTGTTTGTCCTCCTGTCAGTTTTTCAATATACCACAAAACACCCTTGATCGCTTAGCCCTGGAGAGGGTAGAATGGAGATCAACGTGTTTTACTGGAATCGTCAGTTTTCAATCAGCTTGTCTGAATCATCATCAAGGAGTGAGAGCAAGATCTAAAAGGTCAGCCAATCTAACAGTGATCACATCTCACATTCCTCACTCTTGCTCCATATGTGGCCTCCTTTGTAAATCACTAGTGGGTATTAAATGCCACTTAAGATTATCCCACAAAATTCATAACTGATGAATTGGTTAACGTGTCAGATCCTCATACGTCGAAACCGACTGGAGAGTCCATTATATATATTTATTTATATATATATATATATATATATATATATATATATATATATATATATATAATGTACTCTCCCCTCGGTTATATATATATATATATATATATATATATATATATATATATATATATAATGTACTCTCCCGTCGGTTATATATATATATATATATATATATATATATATATATATATATATATATAATTTCGTTTTCTACGAATGAGATAAAAAATTACATCTTGTGATAAGAGAGGAGATTACTTTGTTAAGGTTTTTTATTTTTATTTATGCGACTTTGGTCATTACCATGATGGACGATTTTAGTTTTGGCAGTTTATTTTTGTCATTAGATGATGCATTATTATGTATTTGTTTCCTGATAATTTTTTTCGTCTAATTTACGGTAAGTGTTTATTATAAATTTCTAGAATATTTGAATAATATTTTTTTACATTGTTTTTATTGTGACACTATTCAGGTCTCGAGAAAGAAAGAAGAAAACAAAAAGAAAGGTGAGAATTAAATTTAGGTGATAAGAAGCCATCACGAAAAGGACACTAAGCGATCTTATTCTTTTTAACAAAGAAAAATGATAAAGGTTTATTCTCATTAGCGAGGAAAGTAAGGTCGCGGATATTTCGGATTTAATCTGATTTATGTTACGGGGCGGCGAGTAAGATATATCCAATCTGCCCATGGCAATGGTAAAAATTTCAAGTTGGACAAACGACCTCCCGCAGAATTCTAAAGAAATAAAAATAAAAATTAATTAAGGACGCACTGACCGAAAAACAAAATTCCCGCTGGACTTCCCGCAGAATGCTGGGAGATAAAAATTAATTAGGTCAAGCTTGACCGAAACCAATATGTCCGTGGAACCACCTCCATGTCATTTGGGAAAAACACCCGTTTATTGTCAGGGCTGTCTATGATAGCGATATTATTTTATCAGAACGAATAATTGGCACCAAGGTGCGATACGTCCAATTGACCACCGAATTGATAATTGGCGAAAATCTCGTTGACGAATTCCATATGATAAAGTCCAAGTGAAATTTGGCTAAGAAAAGAGTCCAAGGTTTTGTTGTCGGGCTGAAGAAAAGAAAAAGGAAAAAAAAAAAGGAAGATATTTTTTTTTCTTTGGTCAAGATTTTTTAAACCGAGGCTAGTCTAGCCACACCCACACTGCTGGGCGCCCATTGGCTGAATGGTGACGTGAGCGTTAGGCGGAGGTAATCATGTGAAGAAGGAGGGGAGGCCTGTTAGCACCCATTGAAGAGATCGGTATGAGATGCCATTGCGAGAGAGAGGGGAAACCCGTTAACACCCTCTGAGGGTAGGGTGAGATACTAATATGAGAACAGAAGAAAGTGGGATGACGAAAAGACTTCCAAAAATGGAAAATAATAAATTTTCCTGACCGAAAATAAAGAAGTGGATTGTGGATTTAGAATTATCAAGGAACCTCAAACCCCGACAAGCTCACCATGGTTTTGGTCGGCGTCCATATAAGCAGAGTCGCAGCGAGTGAAAAGCAGTTCCAGTTCAGTTGGCAGTTCAGTTGGAGCTGGAGTTCAGTTGGGGAGTTTTTGGCAGTCGCCTCGCAGAACAGCTGACTGAAAGATTCCAGGCATCATGACCTCAACTTCTAGCCAAGTTCAATTTATTTTTGAAGAACGACTTAGACCCATACCACCAAAACAAGTTTTACGAATATCGCCTGAAGATACACCAAAAACCAGTTTCTTAAAGGAACAAATTAAGATGTTAAGACTCACCTAACAAACACAAAGTGTCACAAATCCATATAAGCGGGTTGGTAGAAAGACGCAGTCCTGTATTCAGCAACCAGATATAAAATATTGTTATCTTTTTTTAACACATCTGAACTTTTCGAGTTATTACTTTATTTTCCTTTACATATACTTGTGCGGTGTTACCCTTGTCCGGACTCAGCTTGCATTACGGCCCGGCGACTGACTGATTTCGTCTACCTCAGATCAAATCACAACGTGGGTAGGTTAGACTAGAAATCAAAACAGTTACATCGGTAACCTGACGTTGGAGGCGAGCTGGGAACAAGGCTGATACCGAATCTAACCAGATTCCCATCCGAATCACCAAAAAGTTAGAACGTCACATTTGGTGCCGCGACCAATACCAAGCCAGTTGGTCGTCACAGGACAGGATAGTACGACGGACGCGGCCAGGCAGACGTCATATTTGGAGCAGGGACACCGGGGGACGTCACATTATTCTTGTTTTTTTTCTAATGGTATTTTAAATTGTTTATTGACTGAATTGTCAATTATTGATCTTTAAGTTTTTGAGTTCACTGAGAAATATGGACCATTTATTAAATTATTATTTATTAATTCAACACTGATTAATAATTAATTCCTTGTCCTATCATAAATTATAATGAACCTTTTTTAAACAAACAAAAATAGCTACATAGTTTTTCCAAATTGTCATACATTTTTGCCTCATATATATATATATATATATATATATATATATTATGAAATGGACCAAGTCCGACAAATTATTTGAAGACATTTTTATGTTTATACACTCTTTTTATAGATACAGATATTTGAGTAAATGCTCTGTTTTATAATAAACAGTTTTAATAACATTTACCGGCCTGAATGTCCGAGAAATTTTCATAGAAAATATTCGTCCTTCGACAGGAATCGAACCTGCTTCCTATACCGAACCGTAATATAGTTTGACGGGCGGGGGATGAATATTTTCTATGGAAATTCCTCGGTCATTCAGGCCGGTAAATGTTATTAATACTGTTTATTATAAAACAGAACATTTACTTAAATATTTTTATCTATAAAAAGAATGTATAAACATAAAAATGTATATATATATATATATATATATATATATATATATATATATATATATCAACTGATTTAAAATATATTTTTTTTGCTTCACAGTTCTAACCATATTTCAAAATTTTTTGAATCATGGTTAGAACTGTGTAGCGAAAGAAAGCATATTTTAAATAATTTAATTTATAATAATAATTGTAAAAATAAAAATATCTATAAGAACACCGGATCATGTATGTTACTGTTCTTTCTTTCTTTATATATATATATATATATATATATATATATATATATATATATATATATATATTTATATATATATATATATATTAGGCTGGTGCAAAAATAATGACGTAATAATCTCTTTTTTTTACGTTAAAAATACGTCTAAAAACGACATTATTACATCATTACTTTTGCACCAACCTAATATATATATATATATATATATATATATATATATATATATATATATATATATATATCCGAATGAGTAAAAGAAAAGATGGAGTAAGTATCCACAGTTCGTAGCATTTACTTTTACAAAAAAGTGCTCAATGCCAAGTAGAACAAAATTTAGTTATTTTTTTTTATAAGAGGTTATAATAAAATATTTTACATCGCTACACAAAAGCCTTTATATTTCAAGACTATGATTGTACTTCCTCAGGCGATGCTTGGAAACTAGAGATAAAATGATATTTTTAGGAGAAATTAAAACCAAATGGTTACCTCTTTTCTAAAAGTTAAAGAGGCGTACATAAGGTCAGAATTAATTAACTTTACAATTAATCACCGGTGACCCAACTAACTTCACCAAACTAAAGACAAACACCACGGAGACTCCGTCAACAAATCCATAACATCGAATAACGCTGAAATTGTTTCCCTGAAAATCAAAAAAATCATTGGAGAATAACAACCCGGATACTTATATGGAATTATAAAAATACATAAGCCGGATACTCGCTACGACCAATCATTTCAAAGATATTTACCCCTATCAACGAGTTATCAAAATTCCTTAACGCTATCATCACTACATACCTACCAACCAATTACAGCATTATATGCACCTATGAATTCCTCTAAATTTTAAAAAGTACGAAACCAACCCAAGATATTTTAGGGTCACTTGACGTCGAAAATGCATTCACGAAGGTCTCCTGGGGTAGACTGTTCTAGTTCCAACCATGTTTAATGGATGTCGGTTATCAGTTATCTACTTTAATTTCCCTCTGAAAGTTCTCCACTGCCTTAACCGGGTATTGAACTCTCACCATGTGCCATGTGTCCTTGAGAACTTTCAGAGTGTAATTAACAGGAGATAACTGATAACTGACATCCATTAAACTTAGCACGTGGAACTATAACAGTCTACTACAGTGAGCGAAATAAAGCGTTCAGTTCTACATTCCAACCACCTGAAGAAGGCCGGACCGTACAACGACTGAAACGTTGTAATAAATATGGCGAAAAAGATGAGGACAAAAGACCAAATAAAGTAAATAATGTACATGATACCTCATCTCAGAAATATAGACAGATACCAGAATTCATCCACTCATCTACTCCTCCTTAAAGAACTCAATAAGGCAAAACGGACACTAGTTAACAATGGCTTTCCCAACCACCTTATAGACCACGAAATTAGACTATTTATTTCCAAAGTAAATTTAGAAATGTCATAAAGGCATACACCATCCCAATTGTCACAAACCAAAAAATCAAATTAATTATCTACTACAAAAAATTTATAACAGCTATCTTTATCCTAAAAATAACAACACACCAGCAAAATCAAAATGACAACGAACGGACAATATTTACGATTTCAAATACCACTTGAGGTACTGTGTTCCTCATCAAACCGAACTCATTAATAATTAAAACGGTCCCACTACTACATGCCTATCCAGACGCCTTACGTTACATGTATTCAACCACAGTTCCATTAGAAGCAATTTACACAGACACGCGAACGTACCAGACTCCATCTGCCACATACTAGTTGAAAATACAAACGTGATAACCTGATCCACATGTGAAAAAGATTAAAAATAATGGAAGTTTTAATAATAGAAAGAAAAAAAATCAACACTCAATAATATTAACTACGTACACGACCACAATGTGCTGTGTTCGGAAAATAAAACATGCCTATCACTCTAGAAATATACACATAACCCATGCAGTCAAAAGGCAAAAATCAAATCAAAATATAACCGAAAGCACTCGGAATATCAGAACATTTGGACAGTTTCTACACATTTTCTGTGCAGAAAACAAAACACTTGTTCGAACACAAGAAAAGTTTAATCGCACTGCCTTGTTTATCTTCTTCAATGAAACATATATAAATGAAAGATTGTGGCCTAAATACACAATATATACTTGACTCTGTCGTCGGTTTTAGAAAAGGATTCATAACTTTCCCAATGATATTAGCACTTAAGGGAATACAGTAGATGCGACTGGAATTCGAACTCGGCTCTCCGATATCTTCAATCCGAGCCGCTATCTTTTACTCCACCGTGTCTCGTTATTGTTCCGAGGTATGAGAGTTAAGCAAATCACTTCCTAGGAACAGACAACCAGACACCAGCACAAATAATTTGATTATAGCAGTGAAGACTTTGTAGAGAAATTGGTTTTTAATCTATTTGCAGCCGAATTCACCCACAAATATGGACGAAACGTTTTGACAGTAACTACAAAGATGAGAACAATAGATGGAATATAAATTATGCTAGCGGTGATATATATATAATTTATGGAGGGATAAAATTGTAAAAAAGAAAAGTTTAACGTTTGGACACGAAGAGAAAATATAAAAAGTCGAATGTTGTGAAAAGATAAGGAAAGACGCGAGAAGAAATGTTTCAAAAATTTTTAAGTCAGAAAAAACATAACTGGGAATAGTTTACAACAAGAATGGATTCAAAGAAAAAGACGAAGAGATAAATAGAATAATCAGAAATCAAAGATATAAAAGAAAAATGATTTTGGGTATGTGATAAGTAGGGAGCAGAAATCATTTGGGAGAACGAAGGAATTAATCGTAAGAATGGAAATGAGAGAAAAAGAATTGACAATAGTTTTTTTTTTTTTTTTAATCATTAAGCATGAAATATAAATGGTCTGTACAAAGGTGAAAAAACGTAGGGGAAAAGAGATGGATGAAATTAATCTACAGGAGGGAAGATAGAATAAGGATGAAGAGAAGTGACAAAAAAAGAGGGTAAGATTACGAAAAATAAAGAGAAGAGAAGAAGAGTTAGACGGAAACGTTAAACATGAGGATGAACATTGATAAGGAAAAAGGAAAGGAGAGTGACAGAAATAAAGATCAAAGGAAATGTCAGAGAAGAAATAAGTTCGTAGAAAAGACAAAAGTACAAATGAGAGTAAAAAAGAGAGGAGAAAGAATATAGATCAGAGGGAATAAAGAAAGAGAAAAAAAAAGTGAGAAAGGAGGAAAGCGATTTTAGAGATGAGAAATACAGTAGAATTCCTCATATCCGGAATCTTTCATATCCGGAATACTTCATATCCGGAGTAACTCATATCCGGATATCATTTTGATGTGTATATTTGAAATATTTGGGTGATATGTAACTGATGTAAAACTTCGGTTTTTCAGTAAATTTACTTTGTATAATTGTTTATGCTTATTTCACCCTAATGGCTTGTATTGGTGCAAAAGATGATGGGAATAAGAGGAAAAGAACAACTTTGGAGTTATCGCAAAAAGTGGAAATTTTAAACAGACTAGACGCTGATGAAAGTTTATTGTAACCAATGGCTGAGTTCAACATAGGAAAGTAAGCATTGTATGATATAAAATCTTCCAAAGAAACTATTCCCCAGCATTCACACTGTCACTATGAACAAGGAAATAAAAATATGGTTGTGATGAAACCTGGACTGATATAGAAAATGCTTTGAAAAGGTTGTAAGTTTTATGGCAAGAAAGCCAGCATTCAGTTTTGAGAATTGCAATAACACACGCAGAGTTAAAAGTGATTTTCGTTAAAAAAAATTTCAAGTATAAAAGCAAAACGAAATGCGGAAAAAGTTGAGAATGACATTAAAAGAGAAAGAATCATCATGCAACAGCGATTAAAAAATCCTCGTTACATTATTTGTTTTGCATACGTGGCAGACTTAATTTAAGGAATTTTCATTAACATTACATAATTTATTTCTTTTTTTTAAAAATCAATTCCGTTATATTTCAATCACCATTCACTTATTCTGTTTACTATAAAATATTGAATATAAATGTTAAACCTGATTTTGGTTCTTTTATTTTAATGTAAATATAACCCCTCATATCCGGACTTCGTAAACAATTCCTCATATCCGGAATCCCTCATATACGGAATCCCTCATATTCGGACATTGTAACCAATACTTCATATCCGGAATCCTTCATATCCGGACATTGTAACCAATTCCTTATATCCGGAATACTTCATATCCGGAATCCCTCATATCCGGACATTGTAACCAATTCCTCATATCCGGAACCCTCCATATTCAGAATCACTCATATTCAGAATCCCTCACATCCGGACATTGTAACCAATTCCTCATATTCGGAATCCACCATATCCATAATCCCTCATATGCGAACTTTGTAACTAATTCCTCATATCTGGAAGGCCTTAGTCCGTCTTAGTGTGTCAGCAATTCTACTGTAGATAAATGTACGAGGGAAAAGAATAAAGAAGGAATCAGAATAAAAGAAAGAAAAAGCAAAAGAATGAAAGAAAGAGAGGAAAACGGATCTATGAGAAAGAAGAAAAAGAAGAAGAAATGGAGGTGAAAAAGATGAATGAGTTTATGGAATGAAAATAAAATCAATAAAGAAATAAGATAAGATAAGCTGAGAATAAATAAATCTGTTGAAAAGGGAAAGACAAAGAGAATGAAATGAAAAAAAAGAACGAATAGCAAAAGAAGAGGAAGAGAAGGAAATAGTTGAAAGAATGAAGGAATCAGTAGATAAGAGAAACAGAAAATAGGAAGAGATTGAAAACGGGTAGGAATGGGTAGAAAAGAAAAAAAAACAAATGAAGAATTGACAAAAATAACAAAGAATAGAGACATCAGTAGAAAAGAAGAAAAAATTGAATGGAATAGCGAAATAATGAACGGATCTGTAGAAAAATATAAAAGAAAAGAATTGTAAAAGAATGAAAAAAAAATCAATAGAGGAATCGGTAGAAAAGAAAAACGTAAGGGAATGAAAAAGAGAAAAAATGAAAGAATCCATTTAAAGTTTTTGTGATGTTGGACGTCTTCGCTTGTCACTTTTGCTATATCAAGCG